>JACXGI010000359.1:24580-39803 GCA_016801175.1 Esox masquinongy
GGGGGGGGGGGGGTGAAAGCAGATGGAAAGCCAACAGATGCTCTTGACGGCAGGGTGCTTCTGAAGGCCTTCATGTTGTATCATGCCAGGCAGCGCGTGTCAGCCAGGGAAAGGACAACAATCAATCCTACAGAGACCTGTTGGGGAAGGATGCGTGTGCCGCAGACGTGTTCCTCATTACTAAATTGCCACGGCACATCAATTGTCCTGTCGAAGGACGTCGGCCCAGGCTCTGACTTTTGACCTCCGGCGGTCAGAGGGGTCAAAGGTGAAACACTCGGCGGCAGACGGCTGGTCAACCCCCTACCGCAGGAACGCTCAGGTCCCTCAGCACGGCCACATTCCCTTTCGCTGGGTCACACTGTCCAACTAAATGAAGAGCCACATCCTGCGCTTCGCTAATTATTTTACAAGATTCCCCGGGGTTCCTGTGACAACCAGATGGGTCACAGAAGGCAGCAGTCTGTAACATTACTACCAGACAGAGAAAGTGGGAGAGGAAGACCGGGGGAGAGTGGGTGCAGTGGAGAGAGAGGAGAGAGAGGAGACTCCCAATGTCAGCTTCTTGACATGCCCCATTTTTCACTGAGATTGAGAAAAGAAGTTTAATGCGCTGAATTGATGTCTTTGCTGATTTTGCAGATAATGCTTTTTTGTTGTGATCAATGATTCAATGAAAAATCACCTTTTTTTCTATACTTTTACTGCGAGAGACAACATGATGGGGGGTATATGATATACCAAGTACATTAGAACATATTCAAAAAAAACATTACTTTTACAATGAATATTGTATGAATAAAAACATTCTGAAACCAAGGCTTTCAGTGGGGATAGTACATTGGCCAGGCACTCACCGAGGTGTTCTGACACTGGATACAGGAGCTGTTGAAGCGGACGGCAGGGATGCGCTGCACTTTGCCCTGGATACTGAACACACACTCATAATTCTTTTGTCCAGACTGGGGCTGAGGGAGGTTCCGAGCTCGCAATGTGATTGGACGAATGATCCCCGCAGGAACCAGGATGTCACTGGTGGGCAGAATCTGGGGACATCCCTGAAAATCAAGAATCCCAAAGTTACAAAGGAACACTCTTGTTAAACACTGTCAAACTTCTTAGCAAACCCAATCTCATTAGAATAAGAGAGGCCAGAACTGATGAATAAAAATAATCCTTCATTTAAACCTGGTCTTCATAGCTGAGGAAGACTTATTGATTCCAGCAGATGGAGTTGAGAGCAGCAGTGAGTTATGTCCACTAGCAGGCAGCTTGATGTCCCAATAGGGCAGAGGTACTCCTACATAGCCAGCCAGATGTCAGAGATCTGCACAGAGGCCATTAAAAGTGGAATAGCTTGAAACCAAAGCAAACTGAGGTTAAAATCCCTATTACACAGCTGTTGGATCCATCTCTGATTTTATGAGCCGCAGGTTTCTCCGCAAATCATACTGATGAAGCGGGAAATGAATATCTTCCTTAGTCCTGCACGTCTGCCTTCACTAGTAGGTTGAACACAGCTCCAGAGTGCAGGGACGGTCCGGACATTTATCATAGGGATTCCTATTGACAATGCTGGAAACAACACATAAAAGATCTCCGAAGTCACAGGAAAGTCACTATTGATGCAAAGATTACAATCTGAGAAAATTGCTGATGTTGGCATCCCCACCCGAGATGCCAGAGCAGCCTAATGTCCCTTTGGACCCCTGTGTATTAAAGGATTTAGAATAATCTGTTATCCATTTAGCGCTGAACAATAATCAAGAAGGCTGTAAAAGCAATTTGCCAGACTGGAGGTGATAAATCAGAGGTCTGGATGGGTCGGCGGTGGCGAGTGGCAGGGAGGGGGAGAAGCTTCTCTGACTGCGGGACAGACACACAGAGAGCAAGCAGACGCCATGGTAACCATGTAACTCCGCAGCTCACCGAGCCATAACTCTGCAGGCTGGGAAGCCATTTGTAAAGGTTTGGATATTGGTGCATTAAGAAATCTAATTTTCATATTCTGTGGACTTTCTGCAAGGCGGCGGAGTCGACGGTGGACACAGGTGGGGTGGTTGGGGGGTCTGACTGCAATATGAATCAGATTTATCAGCAGGGCAGTTGAATAAACTCCAGCTCCAAAATGAGGACAGTGACTTTGACGGCTTCTCGACGCTGCTCTGTCAGTCTGACAGTTGGAGGTTTGAAACGCCAAACCTCCTACATCCTTAATCGCCTTAGACCGACTATCTTTGCACAGACTATCTTTTCAATGGCAGATTAGTCCAATATAGGTGCAGTGGGTCAGGTTACTCAGGGCATGCCCATTGGACTGGATTACATTGGTAACTACAGTACATCAGAGTATAAGCAGCATCCCAAAAAGGCTTCAAGAGGCACATTACAGTCACGTGATGCCTTCAACAGGTCTGCAGTGCCACAGCAGTCACAGAATTCAGGTGAGGAGTGCTTCAACTACTGAAGTAGACACATTATAAAACTAAAATGACTGCTATATCGCTTCAGAAGTACTCGTTTTTTAACTACTTTATTTTGGGATCTGTAGATGTTCTCCATCTGGGCTCTTCCTATTTCTGTTTTTTATTTCTACATGGTAGTTAATTGAACTCACTTGTTGTCCCAGGTCTAACATAGTCCATGATTAGATGGAGGATGCAAACCAGAAGCAAAGAGTTGAATAGCACGGACTACATACATACTACCAAACCAACACGTCAACTACCTGCTAACTCCAACTGTAGCCTTAACAAGAAGTAGCTTATCAACAATGTGTTGGGCCTCTGAGGAGGCAGCGGTCTTTAGTAGCATGAAGCTGACCACCATCAAGCTGACCACCAGTCTAAAGAGCCTTGACTGTACTGCTAGACCGCACTGCTAGGAAGTGCATGTAACAAAATAACTACCAGGTAGAAATGAAACAACATTTAATGTTTCGACCCTCCAGGACACGAGTTGAACAGTCCTGCTGTAGAGAATCCATCGATGGTCATCAAAAAGTGCAAAGTGTAACCAGTACTTTAATTAGAAAAGCAAGAGTGCGCGTTTCAAGATTCCACATTTCAAAGTTAGTTGCTCATCCTTATAACAAATTCTTTCATGGGTATGGAAAAATGCTTGTGTATCTCGTAAACCCAGTTGTTAAATAAATGAATATTTAAAACGAGAGACCCTAACCCTAACTTACATATTTACAAATACAATCAAAAAGAAAAAATCTACAAACCTGGATTTAATACATGGAAAGTATTGAGTTCAGTGTACACAATACTGCAGTGTGTACTGAATGAGTGCATGTGTGTCTGGATGAGTGTGTGCAGATTAAGTGTTGGTGTGTGAGAGCAAGTGATAAAGACTGTGTGTGTCGGCAGAGTGTGTGTGACTGAGCTTGTGTATGGTGAGTGTGTGTGTGATTGAGCGTGTGTATGGCAAGTGTGTGTGATTGAGCATGTGTATGGCGAGAGTGTGTGTGATTGAGCGTGTGTATGGCGAGTGTGCGAAACAGCTCTACAGTGTAGATCAGAGTGTAGGGGAAGATAGGCTGTTAGTTTAACAATCAGATGGCCTTGGGGTAGAAGCTTTTTTCTCCGTCTCTCTGTCCTGTTATGATGCTCCTGAACCATCTCTGTCTGCTAGATAGTAACAACATGAACAGCTCACGTCTCGGGTGGCTCAGGTCCATGCGGATCTTTGTGGCCTTTCTGTTGCTCCTTGTGGAGTAAATGTACTTGAGGGCGGGCAGCGTCTGATGGGGTGCAATCCAACATGGATCATTCTTCTGGTCATTCAAAATAATTGAAGGCTGTCTCAATGTCACTAGACAGAGTGTTCTCCGTTTTTGCTGCATTTGTGCGTAAGGAGAGAGGAATTTTTACTGCTTTCTCCCAGTGGAATTTAGACGTTAATTAATTCCTCTGTCTGCCTTTCAGGGGAATTTAGTACAAGCGAAACCCCAAGACGCCACCACTCTTTCCCCTTCATTCCCGTTTGCAAAATGTCATTAACAAGCTTTAATCGGCTGCATATTAGGAGTGAAACAAGCACAGGGTAAGTGGTTTGTTTATCAGAAACGTTTGTGTGACATTCCAAAAAGCCCTAGGCAGGTAAGTGAGGTTTGTCGTGATAAATTCTGACTCTCTTCACAGGCTGACAGGAGAATACATTTAAAGTAGACCACTCCATTGACATGAATACTATAACAGGTGCTATAACTGTTTGCACTGGTTATGCTATAAGACGTGGAATACTTGTGAGGCTAATGCAAAAAGCCATGTAATAGAGGAGCAGTTCCTCTGTGGTAGCCCAACACCGTAACAGTAGAGCCTCTGAGGCAGCTGTATTTCCCCACAGAAGGGCCGATCCCTAATGCTGATTAGCACCCCATTAAGAAAGCTGGGCAGCTTACAGCCTGTTGACAGTGTTTCAATTAACCTTATTGTGCATTTCCCAGTTATCACACAGCTAAGCACTTTTCTCTGTTGAAACATTAAAAGCCAGACGACGGCAGGGCACTATCATTTTTCTCTTGTCGCCTCCCTCCCTCTCCCTCTCTCTTGCTCACTCTCTGAAAGCAAAAAAAGTAAATAGGAAAAAGCGGCTGTTGCTGTTTCCATACAACTCCTGCACCATTGCTTAGTCACTGATCTTTCCCTTTTCTGCTCTCTTATTCATCCAATGTATAGCCTCAGTCTGATGTGAACTTTAGAATGGACTCCCTACACATTCTAGAAAAAAATGAAACCCTCCAAATCCACTGAGAGCTGTTCCAATTAAACGGTAGCTACACGGCAGGCTCTTCATTCTTCCTAATCAAACTCTAATTAGCACCTTCAACACTCAACCTGGGAAATAAATGAATGAAATTTGCTCTTCTGGACTCCAGCGTCATCTATAACCTAGCAATGTAGAAATTAATATTTACTTACTAATAGGAATGCAAGCATAAAAACGGTCATGATATCATAGCTGCCAAGGAGAATGTCCTTGATGACACACAGTGCCTACTTTGACACGGCTCCTTAACCGAAACCTGTTTACCAGTATCCGGTACTTCTCATTGCTTGAAAAATTATGTTCACCTTTTAGCGACCAGAGATAACTTGAGTTGCCTCCTCATTAATTCTCCTCTTAAAAAACAGCCCCAGATAAGCTATTCAAAATAGTCCAGCCCAGGGTTGTTTCGACATTGTAGCCTTGAGACCAACGTGAGGCCGCTGAAGTGGAGAGAGAGAAGTGTGTGCTCCTGTATCTTTCACAGATCCATACATGAGATGAACGCCGTCTTCTCCGGAAGTTACAGTACGTGCCTGTGTTGGTCCTGCGACACACTTTATTTATTCCCTCATACCAGGGGAGAGGGTGCTCCTGATGAAACTAAATACATTTGCCAAATACTAGAATCAGGCTAACTGCCTGTCTAATCAGAAGGAAATGAAGTCATTGAGAATTCTAATTCAGGAGTAGGCCTCTAATCATTTTGCCATAGAGGATCAAAGTTTTCTGTAAAAAAAGAACCTAGATGAGTCACGTACTTATTCTAAATACAACGTCAAACTAGACAGAGAGGCTTTTTTAAATGAGCGCATTGGCAACTGCCGGCAACATTGTGTGTCGGAAACTGGAAAGCTTCATTAGGATTAGATTTTTCTCCTCATATTGCATTTCACAAAATGTCTCCACACACCCAGAACTACATTATTGATGAATTCAAGACAAGGTCATTTCAATACATCTCATCCTTGTCAGTGACATGTAGATTGTTTGAGCATTGTTAAAAATATTTTTTAAGGCCTGAATTTATGAAAAATGTGGGTAATCGGCATTGGGCCGACATATGCTTCATTTACCGTAAATAATTATCTCTGCGACCACTGCCTTTAAAACCAGCAATTCCTATAACCTACAGGATGCTCATTAAATTGTGTGAACTGCATTTACAAAAGATTTACGTCAAACGTGCAAGATTCACTGTGATCTACGCCATGATGAAAGTATGCAATGCTTAATTATTATAAAAAGTTTGATGCTGGTACCTCAGAGCCAGCCGGGTTACACACCTCTCAGGTTCACATTTTGTTCGGGCACTTCCTGATTTCATTTCCAAATTGAGCACTTTGTTCGGGCATTTCCAAAGAGGATTCAAAGACACAGAATGGTCTCACATAAAGGCCGTTAACAATAACTGTAATCAGTCTGATCTTGTAATCAATAATCAGTCTGATCTTGATGTTTTGCATGCAAAGTATTGTATAATGTAAAAACAAGATAGCTTATCACTCTTGTTTGGCCTGAGAAGACGGGGGGAGGGGGTTGGGCTTGGCTTCGTTGTGCCTCTGTGGGGTCCGGCAAGGCTGTACAGTGGCCTCTGGTTACACAGTGAGTTATGAGCCACTCTGGTTTCTGTGGTGAAAGGGGGGGGGGGTTCAGTAATGGGCTGCTGGTGACAGATGCACACAGTGTCACTTCCTGTCTTGCTGGGGCCCTGATCCTCTGTGGCCGTCCCCACCGCTGAGTGCCAGGACCACTGCCATGCTTCCTGCCGGGCTAATGGCTCCTCTGTCACTCATCCCACAATTAATTACTGGTAGTCTCTCGTTAATAAAAGGATGTCCCACTGAGACACAGCGCTGAGGGGAACAGAGGGTTGTTTTGGAGAGCCAAGCAGCGTGCTGTTTGATCTCAGGGGCCCTCTGGGAAAGGCCAATATGAAAATGTGTCTTTGAGCTCTCACTAAGTATTAGGAGACTCAGCGAGATGCTTCCCTTGAGCTGGCGAGGTGCTCCCTATAAGGTTAAAGATCTGCGTGGTGTAATTAACTTTAGTGTAATGATTAATGTACAGGAAAATATGGGACAGAGCAGGCAGCAAAGAATCTATCTGCATTTGTGTCTATAGTCTCCGTGGCTGAATGTCTGGCAGGCTAGTTCTCCTCAGAAAATCGATTTGTACTCTGATCCTCTCCATTGAGGAGCTGACGCTGAGTATAAAAGAGCATTGTGAACAACTCTACTATCCCTCAGTTTAGCCGACCAATTCATTTCGTAAAAAATAACCTTTGTCTCAAACCAATTTCTAAACTCTAAACAGTCTGCAAATATCTTGGGATTTGGCTTGATAGCACATTTTTGATTTTGTAAAGAACATTTCAATCCACATCGGATCACTTTACATAAATAGAGCCTGTCTGTCTTTTGAAAGTAGAAAAGAGATAGTCAAAGACACTTTCATGTCCTTTTTGGATTATGGGATATAGTCCATATGCAAGCAGCAGCATCTACTGTACACTCAAATAATTAGATGATGTCTCTCACTGTGCCCTTTAAAATATCAGTGGTGACAATTTCAGGACTTATTGTATCTAAAGGTGGAATAGGCCTCTGTATGTAAGATGGGAGAAGCATTGTTTTTTTGTTTATTTAGAAAGCGCTCTTGCAGAAAATTCCACATCACTTACCAAAGTTAAAACTATTAATTATAGCACGGGAACACACTTAATATGCCAAGGATAGCATCGGAACTACGTAAAACCGCCTGCACTTTTCCTACCCCACAGAAGTGGAATATGAGCTCAGGCTTGAATGCCTTGTGCCCTTTAATTAATTTAGAGTACTACTGGAGGTTTTGCTTGAGGAAAAATGTGCCTACTTGTGATGTATGGTTATGTATTTGTTTGCTTTATGAAATGTTTTGAGTGCTACTGGATTTCATTGAATTATGAATTGCACTTCTATCACATACTATAAGAATGTATTGTTTTATCATGTGTATTGTATACAGATAGTTTTTGAGAAAAAAAGTTCTCAGTGATTTGTCTACTAGCTAAATAAAGGTAAATAAAAAAGTACTCTTAGTTGCTTTAATTCTACAGCACTTTCTAAACCCATATCAGGTTTAACAGGTTCGAAACATTCCATATTCAGTTTACTGCCGTTCCTCCCTAAAAGGATCCTGTTTACCACACTAATGAACCTGGTGAAGGACCAGTAATGAGCTGCCTCATATCCAATGTCAACGGCTACCTTAACTAAACGACAACACATGACACAGTGCATGAACATGTTGAAGGGAATTAGGAAACGTAACTTCTCATCAACCCGGGAGCCGAAGGGTTTTTGTTTTAATTTCTTATGTCCTGGGAGCCATGCGGCTTGTGGAGGACAGTGAGTTTGGACAGAGCTCAGCTGTTGTTCTGATCGAGTCCTATCTCTCTCTGCACACTTCTGGGCTGGAGTGGGCCACTGTGTTGCTGATTATACAGTAAGGCCTGGCTGGCAGACATGTCCTTGGAGAGCCTTCGGGTAGAAACCTGTTCAGAGCTGAGCAGTGCATCTCCTACCTCAGCCCTGCCTCTGTCAGTCTGTCTGTCTGAGAGCCCCTGTTGTATCTATGAAGCACCTCTCCAATCCAGGGCCAACACAGCCTTGGTAGCAGACCGGAGGACAAGGCTGCAGATCAGACTCAACTGAACACAATCATATATACAGACATAGGCACATAGAGACAGACAGAAAGACATGCACACAGGCACATACGCAAGCACGCACGAACGCACGCACACACACACACACACACACACACACACACGTCAAATTCCTAACCATGTGGGGACCCCAAATGATATTCTCATTTAAAATCTTATTCCCTAATCCTGAACATTACCCTAAACCTAATCCTAACCCTAAATCTGACCTCAAAATAGCAGAAGTAAAAACTAAAAATGTGCCCAGCAGGACAGTAAAACCTGGAGACACACATAGACACAATCTCAAGCTTAAAACCTGGACACATTGATCACTGGACAGAATTACTGTCAGTTGAATAATAGACCCCTGTGCTAAGTAGAGAAACCCCACTCTGGCAGCTGGCCCCGGTCAACATTGATTTCCTCCGCCCCGCCCCGGCTTAACTTTACAGAAAATGACAGTCAAGTTGTTTATTCGCAACATACCAGTCTAAGCCTAGCTTTCAAACCCTCCTGTGACACGTGTGCGGGTTTGCAAATCATCCGCTCTTTCTTTCCCCGTGGGTGCAGAGGAAGAGGATACGATACTGGCCAGGCTTCTCCACCATATTCCCCCTCCAGTATCAACAGTGCATGAGTCACTCTTTTTCGCTGAGTAATTCCTTTTTTTTCAGGGGAGATAAGGAGATTGTCAATGGTTGTGCCGGGGGCAAGGAGGCTGGGGGAGGCAGTGACGGGCGGGTTGGCACATCCTTGCCCGCTCCGCTGCTGGCTGCCTCTGTCTGATAAGCCTAGATAAGGCATCTCTTTGATGTTCAGTTAAGTGTAAAATTAAAATGTGCCAGAAGCCGAAGGGTGCGTGTTTCCACCCCCGTGATACAAAGGGAGGCTGCTCCTCTTTTCTCTTAATTTCCCTTCTCTCTCCTACCCCCAGTCACTCCCGAGTCTTATTCTGAACAGAGGTGGTTCCTCTTGTAAAGTAAGGTCGTTGTTAATTAAGGGAGCTCTTCTTATATGATGCTTGTATTAGTCTCCAATGTCTGTCAAATGACTTTTCGTCTTTCCCATATTCCCATTCATTATTCATTGTAATTCTATAATAATGAAGGCAATTTGCCTCGTTCTGTTCAACTAAATGTTTGTTAGTCTATCATCATGTGTCATCAATCAACAGAACAAGGATGTTTACAAGTTGATGAGAATTCTGCAGGAGGACAACAACAACAGATGGCTTGTTGGCCCTGTCTGCAATCCAGTCATAGGAAGGTTGTTAAGGTGCATCTCTTTCTACTGTTTGACATCACTTGCTAAAAACAACCACTGCAGCAAAGTTACAGTGTTGAGTCAAAGCCTCAATGCCCTTCACTTATACCCTGGACTTCTCAACTGGTCTGTTGCCCAGTGAAGTGTGTAATCAATGTGTTCTGAGACACTGAGAAAGAAAGAGGGGGTAAAGATTGATGCAAAGCCATTACGTGATCCAGCCTTTTGTGACACTCTGTCACTAAGCCATCATTAGGCCAAGTTTGATGGCTTGGCGCTCATAGGGGCATAGGAAAATGAGCGTTTATAGACATATAGACAAATTAAGGTTTTATACATAACATGAATTAACTACACATTGTACCAAACACGGCTCTCAAATAGAAATGTCACAGGCAGCACTGGTGTTCTTAACGAAACAAATCAACTTGGAGTACAACATGAAGTTTAAAAGTAGTGGAAATAGATAAGATAATAATCTACAGCGTACATTGGACCTAAATAAATCCTCTTTACTTTTCAACCTAATATCCTGAAGAATATATAAGATTTCTTGTTATAGATTGTTGTTTTGGTGATAAGGGTAAACAAGATATACATACTCATTATACATAGACACATATGTATGTATTTTGAATATAGATCTATTTGTGTTTTTACAAAATTCTATTTGAGAAAACCAGAGACGTATGGATTGATTGTGTTAATAAATGGCTCTGATCAAAACACTTGGGTGAAATGTGGACTGATTAGGGAAAAGCAACGTAATATTGGAGTTATAGTTGGGAGGATATCCAACTTATTAAGAACATGCCATTGCAATAAAATGTATATACATAACTGGTAGTGAAAGCTAACGTTTGCATGACAGTAGCTACTGCAAAAGCTAAAGACAATTTAGTTTACCAGCTAGCTATTTAGCGATTTGGGTTAGCAATTGGCATTAGCAATACTTATAGGGACATGCCAGCTTTTTTAAAACTACTCAAAACTAGACAGTTTTCTTAAACAGATTTGTTAAAATATCACTCCAGGTTGTGCAGCCTAATATTTTGTCATAGAATTGTTGTACCACACCATTTGCATATTGTTAACCAGGAAGCTAGTGACATTTTTTTCCAGTTCACCAGTCAGCTCATGCTCCCATTTCCTGCATAAATATGTGTGAGGGAATACTACCACGCATCTTGAAATGGCTGTATAAATATTTTAAACTTCATTCTCATTTGAAAATATTTTAAAACAAAATTTAATAGGACAAAGAAAGATATGTTTAAGACGTAACAGGAATTTACGCTAGTTCCCTAACAGTGCAGACAATGTGACATGGTTGGAGTGAATGTTCTGACTGTGCGGATCACACGCACAACACTGGGAGCAGTGTGTTAGATTATGGGGTCAACCAGCCACAGGTTCACAGGGCTGTGACCGGGGTGGATTTTCAACAGGCTGTTAACGACCACAGCACTGAGGTCAAGTGAATAATAAAACCAGACAGGCAGCTCCAAGGACACCCTCGCCGTCACCCCGGAGGCCTCATCCTGTGCTCAGCCTGCTGTGAGATGACCATTCATTAATGTCTGTGTGGCCAGTGTGACCTCTTACCTCCACGCTGCTGACACGTCCCTCCTGGAAGGAGCACTCAGCCAGGTTGTTGGTGCAGATGTGGCGGTATTTACACCAGTTGCACGGGAAGGGGCTGCTCACACAGGAGGTGCACCTGGGGAGGAGGGGGAACGATGAGATTAAACAGACTGACTTTATCTAAAGAGATCTTCCGTCTGTGTGGATGAGAGGGGCAGCCTACAGAGCTCCTGATCAACACGTCACAAAGCTCTATGCAGCCTACAACCCCGCTGGGCTGGGCCAGCATCATCATCTAGCTGCCTTTCAATGGAAAGAAAATGATTTATCGCCCGTTAAAGCTGTTCCAGCTGCAATCAAAATGATGAGTAAATGTAGAAAATCTGAAACTCAGGTTGTTCCCTTTTGGTTGGGCACTCGGAGCGACACTAGGGTTAAGGCTCAAACTTTAATGAAAAACATCATACAGTTGGTGAGACGAAAAGCATAATTTCACTGAGTTTGCTCTCAGGAAAACTACCAAAATAAGTTTTCCTAAGAGCACTTTGTGCTAAGCTTTGTTTGTTTCATATTTTATTCAGAAACATACAAAATTTGTCTCTAAACTGCTTACCTCGGCTAACTTGTGGTCACAGAGAAGGTTACAAATAAAGCCTTTGTGGCACAGTTTTGGGTCAAAAAAGGTTGACCTGTCTACGAGTTCTCTTGTTGAAAATAGCCTCCATCAAGAATTGCTTGGCGATTCATTTGGGGCTGGACAAAGTATCTATCAGGATGTGGGAAGGGTTTTTCTCAACCTTCATCTGGCAGTATGCCCTGCAAAGGCTTGGGAAAACAGCACAGTGGCAGGCATAACAACTTTGCCAGGGGCTGTGTCTCCCCTATCTTGTTAGTTATCCTGATTTAGCCTGGCTGACTGGATAAACTAATCCATGAAGGTTCCCTGCTGGCCCATTTCAGATTCTTGGTTTAGAGGTTTGTTCCTTCTCCCCCCATCAAGAAGGTTGCAGTCTGTCTCTCTGCTCCAACTTCATTGTGCCTCATTCAGGAGAGTTGGTGTCCTCCTTCCTCACAGAGATGCCTGCCTGTTTCCCTGGGGCTGGTGTCTATGACGCCGATTTTGTCCTAGTTGACGCTGATTTTGTCCTCTACTGACCTAGTAGAGACCCCAAAACTAGTACTACGGGGTCCCCCATGGGCAGAGTCTTATCACACAAGGGTTTCAGCACACATGACCCCCTGCAGGGTGGAGTGCCTTGTGGGCGAGTGACTCATTAAGGTCTCAGGTTTGTATGTAGGTTGTACTAAGCTGTGTCTATCATATCATTTAATAATCAATACATAGGATTTCTGCATCCAAGTCCAATTATCAGTTATAAACTTTTTCTTATCAAATGCTGCCGGTAACTCAATCTATTTTTCCCGGTGCATGAGAGACAAACAGTTGTTAATTGTTACACTAAGAGGAATCTTGTAGAACTCTGCCTGCAGCCCATTGACTAAAAAATATTCAACTGACAATACGATTGACAGTTACTCAAAAGAATAATTAAATTGTTCTTTATAAACATTTCTTCATGATGCTACTTGTCTTGATCTATTTTTCTCTGTGAACTTAAAACTACCAGCGGTTGGTCAGAGCACTGAGCTGGAGGACAGCGTATCCTGCCAATATTTTGGTAGAACTTTGTTGCCAGCCATTTGAATAAACAACAAAATGAATGAGTCACTAAAAAATGAGTCATGACTCTAAAGTCAGCAAAAAGAGTCTTTCAAAAAGACCAAATCATTCACAAATTGCACATCACTAGCTCAGACCGATAACATTAAGGTGGTGGCATTTTTCAACAGACAGCTATTGAATCTGTCCTGCTCCATATTGTATTCTGTTGCTCACGGCCACATCTTCCCGGTCAACTCTCCTGTGTGCAGATCTATTTTCCGGGGTATTCACAAAAACGGAGTTGCACCCCTGGGTACGTAGAGTTGTGTTTTTTTTGCTGAGAGACCAGAGCACTTGTCCTCTCACCTGGTCTTGTGCAAGGTGCGATTGTATAATGTTCTCCAGTGAATTCATGTGTTTGAAAGCTAACCCATTAGTGTTGAATCTCGCTCCCTCCTTCACAGAACCAAGGTTATGGACCTAAAATTATTTTCCTTCCACCTTTGCTGTTCTGCTCTCATTCTGACCCTGTTTGTGTTTCCCTCCACCCCTCTGCTCTGAAGCCTATTGCATTCTGAGCACAAAATGTCTGTATGAGGAGAGGAATATACACTTTGTCCCATACTAATCATATCCTTCCTCTGGAGGCACGGTTCAAATCCCCTTTGGAGGGTACTCAGCAGTCTGCTCACACTGGATCCTAAGCTACACTGCACTGTATAATCTCTAGGCTGACAGTAAAATGCTGAGCTGCTGCCTCCCTGTTGGTATGCGGGGATATCGGAAAGCATTTTGCAGGCAAACTACATTTCATATAGTACACCTGAATGTATAATACCAAAACATTTTCAGTCCGGTGGGTTGACCATGGTAAAAGAGCGCTTGAGTCTGTGTATTCATACAGATTTACAACGCCTGCTTCAGACATATAGTAAACCTCAGCAGCCCTGACTCTGGTAAAGGGAATGAAAATGCTGGCTATAATATGAGGGCTTTGAGTGCCACTGGCTGCAGGCTAATGCAGTGCAACCTTCCACTGCGGAGGTAGGGAATCTGCTGTAGATACTGTGTGCAGATCAGCATGTCTTGACTGAAATATGCAATATGCTGCGTCAGGGGTAAAAACTCCATCAATTCACTTTCAGTGGTCTAATTTCAGTGAAGCCTGAGAAACACAGCACCGGCAAAACTTGACACACTGATAAAGTGAGTTTAATTTCTAACAGCATTGCGTGGAAGTAGCCTTTTGGACTGGCGTATTTAGAAACTGGTCATAACATTGGCTATTTGGGGCTAGTTTCTGAGTGCCAAAATGTGTAGGTCTGACTGGATTTATTCCAAATATACAAGGGGTCTGGTTGATATATAAACGCTGGTGGAAAATATGATTGACAGGTAAATAATGGAGACAAGAAAGGGAGAACTGAGAGGTGTTGCTGGGGAGAAAAGTCTTAAAAGGTATCCTAGAGATTTCATAATGTCTCACCTTCCAGGGTTACAAAAAGCAGCTTTTGTGCTGAAATGCCTAAAATGCCAGGGGGAGATTTGGTGAAAGTGGATAATCAGTCAGAGCCTAGCTTCATCGCTAGTGTCCTTCCTTTTCACAGGTGGTCATTATCCCAGAGGATGCAAGGCAAGGAGCTCTTACAGCTGGGTGACTAAAGAATTGTGGGAGAAGAAAATGGGAACCAACCTAGCTGGGGTGAGTGAGCGCTTTGCACCAGCAACACCAGAGGGGGAAACAATTCAAGGGCTAAATGTTCCCACAGGGTTTTTGTGAAAACAGGAAATCTGGCATAGGCTCCAGGCAGACTGCTCTGGCAAGGTAGGCCTCTGCCCAGGTTGCCATGGCAACTGGCGAGCCCAGCATGGATTATGTTGCCCTGCTTCCTAGAGAATTGATTGTTGTGTATGTATTCTGCCAGCCGGCAAGGCAATTTATTTTTGGATATAAAAGCACCTTAATGTAGCAGCAAACAAATAAATGTAAGCGCGTTTGAATGTGATAGACTGAGCTTGCCAGACCGCAGATACATTTTAGCAAAATGCATGCTAACTTGTTACCATAAACTGTGAGGCAACATCTTAATTTAAAAACAATAGCAATATTAACATATTTCTGTACGACACTGTGTGTGAGAAAATAACATTGACACCCACACTACTGACCCAGAATCTGGGCAACTGAAGTGCAAATGCGAACATATGCTAGTAAAATGTTGCTGCTCCACAAACAGAGCAGAAGAAAG
>JACXGI010000359.1:39903-146911 GCA_016801175.1 Esox masquinongy
TGCCTGACTGCCAGTACTCCATGTGAGGCTGCCTGACTGCCCGTACTCCATGTGAGGCTGCCTGACTGCCAGTACTCCATGTGAGGCTGCCTGACTGCCTGTACTCCATGTGAGGCTGCCTGACTGTGAGTACTCCATGTGAGACTGCCTGACTGCCTGTACTCCATGTGAGGCTGCCTGACTGCCTGTACTCCATGTGAGGCTGCCTGACTGCTCCATGTGAGGCTGCCTGACTGTCCGTACTCCATGTGAGGCTGCCAAGACTGTCCGTACTCCATTTGAGGATGCCTGACTGCCTGTACTCCATGTGAGGCTACCTGACTGCCTGTACTTCATTTGAGGCTGCCTGACTGCCTGTACTCCAAGTGAGGCTGTCGCTCCAGATCAGGACCATCTCAAATCATATTAGCGAGCAGCATCTGGCCAGTCTGTCCAGGACGTTATCTAGACCCTTGTCCTGTGGTCGTATGATGGATAACAGGGACAAGGAAGGTGGACCAAAAGGCAGCAGAGGCACATTGCTCTGTGTGTACTCTCCATGATTGCAATTTCTCATTGACTATGTCAGTGTATTTATGTGTCCTTGTGTTTTTGAAACTCATCATGGAATATTGACATACGTGATTTCGTAACATTAAAATTGTATAGCAGCATGAAGACAACTTGACAAGGAGACATGAATGACTACATCCACGTTACAAAAAGAGGCCAGCTGTTTCTTGTCAAGGCTGTCTTTTAGCCTGACGTTGCTTCACAGCACTGTGGAAATCAAACACTGACACGATCAATGTTAAGACACTGAGCGCTTCTCCGTCTTCTCCTCGCGGAGAGAGCTAGATGTACGATCATACAGATGCTAAATCTTAATTTGAGTCAGTTTGCTAAGGCATTATAATGATCCTGCTGCTACAGGAAATGTTAGTTGTTATCTGGATTATAATGAGGTTATAGATGTTGTTACATTTTTGTTAGGGCAAATAAAATCTGACATTTTAAAAAGGAAATAACCACCTTCAGAATACTTTTTTGATCTGGAAGACACTACAAATTTGCACTTCCTGCTTTGCTGGATTATTCCCGCGACAACAAGAAGGTCAGATTATGATAAGGTATTTTTGGCAGCATGGATACTTACGACTGTAGCACACTGCAGTTGTAGAAGATGAAGTCAGTGGTGATGAATTTGTGCCCTGTCTCCTTGGACTTCAGGGAGAGCTTGACCAATCGCTTGTCACCTGGAAAGACCCGCGGGAAATCAAATGCTCAAGAAAAAATTATCCATATATCCAAGGTCTCATACGCCAGGAAAATTATTGTCTTTTTTCTAGGCAAATTCAATAATGTAGATGTTGATAAAACATTTCTGATTGCTCCTGCCTTTTATCTGCAATTTCCATTACTAAGAGAAGTGCACTTATGGTCCAAAATAGGAAGCCTACAAACAGATGTACTCTTTTATTTGACTATCTCTGATAGTCCAATTACACCTGCAGGCCTGACTTCCAGATAATTGGCAAAACATTTCCAGTGGACTTTTAATAATCACCATTAATGGAACAAAACATGGGCTACTCTTTTCAGGTTTCCAACCCATAAGAGCATTCAGTTCTTTTTCCACCATGTCCACATGACGCCAGACACATTACAGCAGATACAACACAACCTACTGAGGTAGATGAAAAGGTTTAGATGAGTACTATCCATAAAAAATTGTTATGTTAATAATATAATAATAAAAAAAACATACAAATGAAATTGACCACTTTTTCGTATAACACTCAATGCGGGTGCCAGGATAGTGGGTTTCCATGCATACGCCACGTAAGACTGACAAAGTCACCTGGATTACTAGTGTTGGCATATACTCTTCTTCTTCTGATTGTTAAAGTAACTACAGACGAACAGTGGGATCTGATAGATCTGACTTACCATATCCCTGTGTGAGGGAGGGCACATCTCTGAGGGACGGAGACATACACAGCACCTGTCCCTTGGCCAGCACCTCCCCTGGGCTCTCTGTCAACTCCTCAAACACACACATCACCCCGGCTGACAGGCTGGGCACGTTGACCACTTTCACACTCAGCTGGAGGGAGGAGAGGGGCGAGTGAGATAATAGTGGGGGTGTGGGAGGGGTGGGGGGTGGAAGTGGTGGAGAATTATACAGGTGAGAGGTGGTTGTCTCTGAGTTCCTTGCATCCCAGTAAAAGTCAGAACCAATATTTATGTAAGTCAACCAAGATCGCCCACAAGCTGTCATTTCCAATGGAAGGCTAGTGAAGCCGAATAGGCAGAACCTAGGAAAGTCGGTGGGCAGAGCTTGGCCAAGGACGAGTGGGCAGGGTCATATTAGGCAATACTGGTGGATTCTAACGTGTGTCTGTTAGGAAATGCCTACTCTTTGAAGTGCATGTTTGCAATAACTCCATTCGACTTGCCCTCCTTCTGAACAATGGAATTATTTTAAAATTGCAATAAGTGAAGTCTACCAAACTAATTCCACTCTGCTCACAACATATTTGTCTTTTGGGAACAGAAAAAAAATTTATCGATGACAAAAATCAGCAGAGTTGCTCTAGTTTTTGCTTTGGGTGCCATGGCACTAGGATTCCTCTCCCTGAAGAGAGTAGAAATGATGCTAAATTACTTCGGATTTATACATCCTGTGAGCTATCTGGTTCCCTGCCTATCTGTGATCAGATTAATACCAGAACATCTTAGTACAGCAACTGATTTTTGGTAATTCCACATGTTGTGAGTGAGTAACGTGTCATGTTTCTCTATGTTGTAAACAAAGTCATATTTTCCCATGTTGTGGACACTGTCTACTGTCATGTTTCTCTATGTTGTGGACAGTGACTAGTGTCATGTTTCTCTATGTTGTGAACAGTGTCTAGTGTCATGTTTCACTATGTTGTGAACAGTGTCTAGAGTCATGTTTCACTATGTTGTGAACAGTGTCTAGTGTCATGTTTCACTATGTTGTGAACAGTGTCTAGTGTCATGTTTCTCTATGTTGTGGACAGTGACTAGTGTCATGTTTCTCTATGTTGTGGACAGTGACTAGTGTCATGTTTCTCTATGTTGTGGACAGTGACTAGTGTCATGTTTCTCTATGTTGTGGACAGTGACTAGTGTCATGTTTCTCTATGTTGTGGACAGTGACTAGTGTCATGTTTCTCTATGCTGTGAACAGTGTCTAGTGTCATATTTCTCTATGCTGTGAACTGTGACTAGTGTCATATTTCTCTATGCTGTGAACAGTGACTAGTGTCATATTTCTATGCTGTGAACAGTGACTAGTGTCATATTTCTCTATGTTGTGAACAGTGACTAGTGTCAAGTTTTTCTATGCTGTGAACAGTGACTAGTGTCATATTTTTCTATGTTGTGAACAGTGACTAGTGTCAAGTTTTTCTATGCTGTGAACAGTGACAAGTGTCATGTTTCTCTACATTGTGAACAGTGTTAGGTCTTTGTTTTTACAGCCTCTTATTACCTGAGTCGAAGAAGAGGTCACAGACATGTTGTTAGGTGTGACACTAACGTCCACACACAGGTCGAGCTCCGTGTTAAAATGCTGCGGCTCGGCCCACTTCTCACAAGCTTCCTGTCTGGAACACCTGGGGGGAAACACAATCAGGTCAGGGGTTAAAAAGAAACACAACATTACATGTTGTACTACTACTACAACGACACTCAGCTCAATACAGTACATAACTAACATACAACAGAGTGCTGGGAGTCTGGGTCCAACTCATAAACTGAGGACTACGTCTCAAGTATAATAAATGACAGAAGTCACTCTGATATTCTCTATCATGAACACACATTCAGTAAACTTCATGTAAATTAAAAAAGCACATATTAATATTCTGAGCCAAGCAGGCCATTGTAACAAACCACCAAATATATATTTGCCGCCAACATTTCCAGGTTGATGCTGTTGCAATGCAATAACGTACTTTAAATTCAGTTAATTGACCCATTGGTCTTGATGGGTGGAAACAACTGTTTCATAAATCCTTACTCAAGCCAAAACAATAGCAATCCTAGCACATGTTTGTGACAAAAATACGATCAGGTTAATGCTGCATTGCAGGCATTCTCTCTTTAGTGGCAGGTTTATTTTAAGCCTGTCAGTTTCCGCCATGGAAGAGAATGCCCTATTTTTCTCCAAACAGATTCTAATGAGCAAACAGATATCAAAACAGTTACAACAGCAGCACATTTGTTAGATGAGGTGCTACTGTAAGTGAAGTTAAAAGATTCACATTTAAGCTGTGTGGCTGCACTAAAAGTGGCAAAGCATTATCACCAATAAAAACTCATGCTTATTCACTAACAACCCCAACCTTCTGTAACATCTCCAAAATGCCCCTGGATGTTACTGGGCAGGATTAGATTATCATCTCACATTGGAACCAGGGCTCTAAACAGATAGATAAAATCTAGTGGCACTGGTAGCCCTAACTTAAATGTATTAATTGGGATTGACTGACAATCATTTTAAGGGATGGCAGTAATAACTGTAGTAATGAAACTGTTAGTTATAGTTATTATTGACATTCTGAAAGTGTTGTTACAGGGATTTCAATTAAGAAATTTCAATCAGCTTTCTGATATTGAAATGAATAGGGATGCAACAAGAAATAACATTTATGGAATAGGACAAGAATGGTTGCAAAAAGCTGTGATGAAGTCGATTCATCACAAAACTATGCTGTCATTAAAACATCTCTGAAGATAGTTTCGAAGCACTAATGAATGTGCATGTCCTTGGTCTGTAAAGATACACTGTGTCTAAAGACAGAGATATTTAGCAGAAAGAAAACATCTTGCTACCTTATCATAAATTAAAAAATTCACGATGACACAGGAATCCTCAATGTTTACATTTGTCTCGGAAAGAATACTGAACATTCCACGGTGGAGCAGAAATCTACTGTCTGAACAGGACTGACACATCTGATGCAGGTTATTGACTGTTTAGAAACTCTTAGACAGTTAGAAGGACCAGTAAAGCCCAAACTGTCATTTGAAAATGACCATTCAACTTACACATCTCACAATTCAATCTGGATCTTCTCCAATAGGAAAGTTATTTTCTTTTTGTGGAACATCTTAAAGAATTAAGAAGCTGCTGCAATTCCATGGCACTTTTTCACCCAAGACACAACACACCATTAATGATTTGTTTACTTCTAATTAAAGCCATATGTCTGGGGAGAGAACAGGGGTAGACTTAATTAAAAATGCAGGGACAACTACCACATATGACTGCTCTCTGTACAGTAACTGGAACTGTGGTGTGTCTTGCCAGCCAACAACAATTTATATCACTGGGATTCTACTGTTGCTTTGACATTTCTTCTCCTTCAGTTTACAGAAATGAGATTTCATTCAATTACAGTTCAGACCTCTTCCTAATCGAATGGCAGATATGTCATTTGATGGTGAACCATCAGCCTGTCGGCTTGTCTGTCTGTCTTCTTTAAGCCTTACCATGACGCAATGAGAAAGCCACAGGATCAGTGACCTGCATTAGTTAGGTTCTTCCACTGTCCTATGTGGGGACAAAATTGACTCAACACATTTTCAATTAACAAGTAAAGGAGTCTTCCGTAATATATGATCAAGTGAAATGGGGCTATAAACTGTCAGAACCGAATCTAGTGGTGCTAAAGGCACTAGAAAGATGAAGGTGAGAAACGGGAGATTGGGGGCTCACATTAACCCTAAGAGAAAGCCACACGGTGAGTGCATTACTTCATTACAACTTGAGAACACCCTTTTTTTTGTAACGTAATGTGCCCAGTATAGTTGAGCTGATAAATTGAGTCATTCCTTTTGGCAGACTGGCTCCCTAGCTACATGCCCAATTCACCACTTCAGGTTTCTCATATTCTATTACCCTGCCCTCTTTCAGTGGACTCAAAGTCAAACTAAGCCAAGGCCACATTTGCACGATAGCATGTACCACATTATGCTTAGACCTCTCTGCTCATTCTGGCTTTAAAGGTACCGTTTCACAGGGTCGTAATGATTAATTTGACAGAGGAAATAAAAAAAGCCTTCCATAACACGTGTAAATCATCTATTAATAATAATAATGTAATTTTGTAATTTAAATGGAGTGGGTTAACTTGGAAACGCTGGGACACAGAACTGAATTGAGCACATTAATTGATATGGGGAAGGTGTGGGCCTTAACTAAGGGTCTGGGTTAATTATCTATTTGACTTTGATTAGTGACAAAGATGACACAAGAGACAATCAAGTCTGCAGAGGGGATGAAGCCATATTGATAGGACAGTCACTTATCGCAGGCTTATTTTACTGTCCTTTTTACGACAACCTTCAAACATGCTAATCTGAAAAACCTCTCAAAGTACATGGGACTAAATGTTCAGTATGTGTAATGATGTTCTGTAAAAGGTTGGATTGTCAAACAGTTAATATTGCAGCTGTTTCACATTACATTAAAAGCTAAATATAATGATATTTTTGTATAGTTTTACTCTCGTGTTGTTTGGAGACCCCCACTGTGGATCGTGTTGTTTTTCGGTATTATTTTGTATAGTAGTGTGTAAATATTTTAGGTACTGTTTGAGAAGCTGGGGTTTCGTATTCTTTTCGTATTTCGTTTTCTGAAAACCGGCAGAGACTCTGCTATTATACCCTCAAGGGAAAGCTGGTTACACCACTAGGGTGCCAGGAAAGAGAAGAGTTTTAACTGGGCAGATTGAGAGCTGCCCTCCCCTAGGGGTGGGACGGCTTAGTGCCCAGAAATAGCCACAGTAGCAATATAGGTTTTGAGCATTGCCTGAAAGTAGGAAGAAGCTCCCCTTGCTGTTCCGTAGACAAGCACCAGATGCAAGCTTCAGCTGGAAGCAGCGGGAAGACATGGGAGACCTTTGCTGGAAGCCCTACCAACAAATTCAGTAGTCCAGAAGTGAGATGACAAGTGCATGGATTAATGCCTGTGCCACAGCTCATGCTATACGAATGTTGTAGAACATGAACCTGCAGGAGTGTTGTCTAGGGTCACACCAAGGAGGGGGACACTGTGGAGTAGGGCTGCACAATTAATCGAAATATAATCGAAATTGTGATACTGACATGTGCAATATCAAAATCGCCAACTTACGTGAATTTTCAGCTCCAAAATAGGTGAATGATATGCGCTTCACGTGAGCCAACGGGCATGCATCGTGTGTCTGTAATTGTTATTCTTGCAGGTGCTGTAGTTATTTTTGTAGATTACTTAAATACCTGGACTAATTTGGGTTAAATACTTCATGGTTTTTCAATGTTTGTTTAAGTTAACACTGCTAGCGAAGATGTCTGCTTCAAGTTAGCGAGTGGCACCAAGATATATTGTCCCACATCAACAACAGCATGTGGGACAATATGCTAAACTGGCTTCAATGTCGGTGCCTACAAACAAACTTAATATGGGAGAAAATATACCTCAAGGGTTGAGAAATTTTGCCTAACCAGCTATGGCAACGGCACAAACATAGCAAACGCCGCAAACACCTTTGCATTAAATGAGCAATTAAAAAAATAGTTTGACAAAGGCTGCACCTTCAAATTGTAAGTGTAAAATAGAAGACACTGAACTTTAACTCGATTTTTATTCAGTTAAATAGCTCATTATGCAGGCTATTATCTCTATTTTTATGAGAGATTATCTAAGTTGTTTGCACTTATGTTTGAAAATCGCAAATCATAACCGTAATTGCAATATTTGTCAAAGAAATCGTGATTCAATATTTTATCCAAATCGTGCAGCCCTACAGTGGAATTGTCAAACATGATGGCTATGTCTTGGGGCAGACAGGATTCCACTCGAGGAAGAGTAGCCAGCTAAGTCTTGTTGATGTTGAGCTTGAGGTGGTGGACAATCAAGAGAAATGTTAGCAGGGACAGAGGGAAGAGACAAAAGGAGTAAGAACTTGGAACCAAGCTTTTGTGAAGACCAGATCCTCGTTACGCTAACTGGAAGGAGCGGTCAGCCACATAGAATGCAATTAAATAACCAATAGGCAACCCAAACAGTCACACATCCAATAGAAATAGAAGCACCTTTTATTGATGAAACCGCCATTATCAAATTTATTGGAATTATTTTAGATGCTCTAAAACATTTGGGTTTCAGAGGTTTTGTGAAAATAGGAAGGGGTATCCTAGCTTGGTGAAGCTGGTTCCATTATTGAGGTCCCAAGGCAGAGAAGAACTTTTACAGGGTTGAGCATGAAAATGAAAAGAAAGCACATTCTTCAAGTCAAATGGTTGTATATCGGTAGTAGATGTAAGTGAATAGGTTTTCCAACGTTCTAAAGGATTTTTTTAACCTTTGGGGGTCTTTGCTAGGCTAAACAATGGGCTTCATTTTATTGATGACACAAACCTGTCTTCCTCAATACCAGTTGCTCTGAATTATTGTCTAATTATAAAAATACCCTGTCAATCTCAGTCTTATTTAAAACAACGCAGAGGTACTTTCACCATTCAATGAGCACTTTACATTAATAACTGAAAAGCTACTGACGTATGATGGTTTGCTGTTCTTGCAGTGATTTCACCATTTATAGAACATTAATGAAGTCTCGTGATTAGGGAACGTTTTCACAAGATAAACGCAAATGTGACATCCTCACCAATGCCCCCCTCAACAGATACATTAGCAGAGATAACACTAAATAATCCTGATTTGAATCACACTGCAAATCCATCTTCCTTCCATCTTCCTTCCTCTTGTTGCCATGGACACAGACCATTTCCCAGGGTGCACTTTGTTTTTTTCCCTCTTCTACCCTGGCTCGACTAACATGATGGCTAGAGGCTAAATAGCCCTGGGGGAAAAGCAGACAAAGCCGAGACAACAAGTAAAAGAAAGGGAAGCAGGTCAAAGCTAGTCCCCCAAACGAGAGTATTTTTGGCAGGGGGTGTTTTTGAACAGCCATCTCTCATGGCAACCCATCTTCTTAAGGGAAGGAGAACTCTGGCAATACAGACTAAGAATCAAGCATTAACAACCACGATATTTCACTACATCCTTTTTTAGAGCATTACCCCAATATGTGTCATAACAGTAAAATGATAATAGCCTAAATTGAGACATTACAGATCAGAGGAACACATGACAATACTGACAACCTGTTTCCTATAAAACATATTACACCGTATTGCCTTCAAATGTTTCAAGCAGTGTGTTCAAATTGATAATTGCCTTGAATTAGTTCTTAAAAGTTACATCACGCTGATGTAATATGTAATACAGCTGAAGTACCACATGACCAAAAAAAGCAAAAGATTCAAAATAACAAACTCCAAAACTAAAAGCTTTATAAAGGTCAGTACACTGTATTAAAACATTCATTTTAGGATGACTGGCCTTGAAAAGCTAATATTAATAGATTAAACAACCATCAATTTTAGTTGTCCGGTCAGAAATCCAAAAAATGAAACACAATCTAAAGTTGAGCAGCAAGTAAAGTGTGTGCTGTCGAAAACGTGCCTCATTGACTGGGCTGAAATGTCAGTATTTGTATAGGGAAGCGAGTCATCCCAGTAATTTGAGCTGCCTCCTGCAGATGAATGAGCAGTCTGAGGTTGTCTGGCTTGGCCTACATCCTGCTAGGACAAACAAAGCCCAGCTCTCTGCTTCTCATGGGTCTCAACAGTGAGAGAGAGAGATGACAATTCAGATTCCACCAAGCAACTGACCTAAGTATGTTTGCTGTCCCACTGACTGAATACAGTATGTCAGTCATCCATCTCAATCTGACTCAATCACCTTCCCTTAATTCCTCTGAGCATCATAGGGGTTCAAGTAGTCCTGACAGACAGCACGCTGAAGCCACTTAAAAGTGAACAAGTGGATATAGAAGACAATTGTGTCCAATGCTGGGATGATGCTTCACCAGAGAGGAACAGAGGTTAGACGGGTGAATCAGGCCCAATTTAGCCATTCAATCTTTTCCGCGCTTTGCTTGATCTCACACTAATTGCGCTGTGCAGTGGTTGTCACAAGGTCGTGTCATTTTTTCGGGAATACCGCATTAATATGCAAACAAACGTCATTTTCAAACTACTTCAAACAAAATCTATGATAATTATTCCATCATCAGTCCAAGATTCAAATCTTAATTAAAAATGATTAAGGTGTGGATGGCTGGGAGAAGTGTGAAGGACTGAATGAAACGTTCTACAATGGTTGTCATTTAGGTCTTTGG
This sequence comes from Esox masquinongy, assembly GCA_016801175.1. Classification (NCBI taxonomy): domain Eukaryota; kingdom Metazoa; phylum Chordata; class Actinopteri; order Esociformes; family Esocidae; genus Esox; species Esox masquinongy. Next base: position 50,148 of record JACXGI010000359.1, read on the forward strand.
CTTAGAAAATGTAAGTTTTCATCATACTTTTTTTTTTCTCAATTCAGTCATCTAGCTGACACCCTTATCCAGAGTGACTTACAGTAGTGTGGTCATACATTTCCGACTGTGGGAATTGGACCCACAACCTCTGGCAAATGCAAGCGCCATGCTCTACCCGTTGAGCTACACGGAACCATCTTCCTCTGGACGTTATCTCTGAACATTATCACAGTGAAAAATACTTAACCGCTGAAACCAGGCTTAGTTAAATGAGATGATTCCATAACTGTCTATAATTCAGATAAAATCCATGGGTAGATATTGAAGACATTTGCTTACATTTGCCTGGTCCAATTACTGATATTCACTACTACACCTTAAGTGTAACCTTTCCTCTAGTCCTGCCCTATGTCTAAGAAAGCCTCTCCATACTGCGGCCATCAAACTAAAGACATTAAAGAGTATATTATGTAGCCACACATGTTTGTCCTTCTGCAGGCTCCCCTTCTCTCCGTGACTGAACACAGCACTTTCTCATGACGTCTCAAGTCAAATTCATATACAGTGGAAATGGAGGAAAAATGTACCCGACGACAAGTGAAGGAGTGATAGAGAGAAGTGGCAGAGGGCCAGCAATACCCAGACTTTTCCTGAGCCCCTGCCATCTGCCGCCAAGGGGTCAGCCCAGGGGTCAGGCAAGGAGTCAACAGGAAGGAGCACATCTGGGGCAGCTGTCACCTGTCACTTCCTGTGTGGACCAGACCAGAGCGACCAGGTGGACTGGTTGATAGCAGGCAGCTTCCCGCTAGTTGGGCTGAATCCCAGACCTCTCAGCGGTGCCATTAAAAGTTAATACTAAACTGGATGTTTTGCTGCTAGACTGTTACTTTCCAACAGCATCTGGCCATCCTGGTTTTTAACAGAGCCTTCATTATTCTCACTTTGATAAGTATCAAATGTCACCTTGGAAATTTGTGCGGCAGCTCTGGAATCAATTTATTACTTTACAGTTCGTATCAGCTGAGGCAACTTGATCACACAAACCAACCGTGTTTTTGTTTTCCCAATCCATTTATCTACCCACAGAGAAGACAAGCGCATATGTAAAGTCATCTACTTACTTGTTGTGAAGGACACACCATCCACAGTGGGGGTCTCCAGAGCCTAGACAGGTCTTACAGGTAGTGTATTGGCCACAGCTCTCCACAGGTAGCCTGGTCACCTGCAGAACAGAACAAAGCTTCAGCTTAAGGGATATTTAGATATGTCGGGTTTTCCTACTAAACCAGAGTTAGAAGAACTCATGGATATCATTTGAATCTAGTCATATATAGTTTTAGAAAGCATGATAGTAATCAACATTCTGTAAATGTGATAATCTTTCTTAATATAACACAATGATTATATCGTACTAAGAGGCTAGGTGACAGTTTTTATCTGCAAACCATCCTGCAACTAAACACCTGACCTGTCTGACCACCAACTTAACTTAGTCCTCAGGCTATTGGCCACAGCGAATATGAGCCTGGAACACCTACCACTTGACATTAGCCTATGGGGATGGATCGTATCATTACATGGAAAGTATTTGTCATCTTTTGAATTTAGCAAAACAAAATACTGTGAGTGGAATTTTTGACATTAGATCATGTGAATGAACACCTACTAAAACCAGTTTAGCCAGAGTCTGTGACTTCATAAATCCAGCTAACAGCCTACAACACCTTATTATCAATAATGAACAAGTTTTACTCAAGGAAAAACTGCCTTGTTATGCTACGAGTCAGTGCAAGAGAGACAAGCTGTTCAAGAGTGGTGTTCAAACAGCTGTCCAAAAGAAATGTTACAACATGGTGATTGGTGCTTTGCAGCAGAAAACATAAGGGTAACTTGCTGTGGGAGATGATTGGTCAGTAAACTCAGACGATTATCGCAGGTTTTCTCATGGCTTTATTAAAGGTCACATTGCTCAAAGAATTCCACCAGACCTTCCATGAATTTCTGCGAATGTGTCTGCAAACAAGATTAAATCTGAATGAACTGGGTGTAAATACTCTATATACTATGATACCTATTGCAGATACTGTGTCCTATGCATTACCATTATCAAATGTTCCCCTGTTTGGTGCGTAGAGATGCATAGAAAGCATAAATTGGTAGAAGCTCAACAGGAGTTGGCTATTGCCTACCAAAGACTTCCAGCAATTGCGCTAAGCTAACTGTAATGGTGCCCTTGAGCACGGCACTTAATCCTAATTGCTTGTATAAATTCCTCTGGATATGCACGGCAGCTAACTGACTGTACTCTGATTTAAATAATTTAAGAAAGATAAACTGTTTACTGTTGTATTTTACCGAATCACTTCAGTTTCAGAGATTTATATACTATTAGGCTATACATAATTGAATATGTTGACAGCCGATTCCATTGTCTGTTTCCTACTCTGCATGCAGTACAGCAAAGTTGATTTAATCCACACTAGCCTGACGCACCATTTGTGATTGGCAGTAGGCTCTTTGTGTCAACAAAAAGGCAGCCGACCTATGTCAGCACCGAAGTTTGAAGGCGAGACCTGATTTGTACATATAAAATGTGTTTTGTCAAACAGACATTTTTGCAAACCCAAAAATGTAGTGTTCACACCTATTTGTCAACAAGATGTACCAGTGCATTCTTGCCACATTAAGGAATATTTGTGGTATTAATATATAGAATACCAAGTCTTCCATTTTCAATATTTTTCCCATCATCCGCAACCATGGCAGGCTCTGCATCCCGACAAATAAGCAAAATGGCAGCGTGCTTATCTTCAATGGTCCTGTGTAGCTTAGATGTTTTACCACAGTGTTGCTACCAGGGTTGTGGGTCTCATTGGATGCTAGTTTGAAAATGTAATCGTTAGCTAGTTAGCTACAATTGCTTAGTAGGTAACTACTGAATGGATGTGCACAGCTTGAAAACATGAAAACCTGCTGAGAGAATATAGCTTTATGGACTACACATGAGAGAAACAAATAATGACATATGTTTAAAAGTGTGTGAAACAAGATTGTTCTATCAAGCAAGCTGTTGGTGTCAGAAGAGATAGCTAACCTATGTAGCTAGATAACTTGTGTCAGTAATGTCATATGCAGGAATTGTCCTTAGATATCTGAACCAAGTCCTCTTGTGTCACCGTGTATTGTGTCACCTCATGTATTCACACCGCAGGGATACATTTCTGTAGCAGATAGGTTGTCTGTTTCCACAGAAGGTGACAGGTGACATTTTGATTTTCATCAATTTAAATAATTTTTAAAAAGTTGGCCGACGCAAATCTTGTGGCAAGTCTTGTTAATCTCAATAAAAATATTTTAGTGGGAATTGGCCCTAAGTCATGAGGACACCCATATCATTTATTCAGATTTGCATTTTGTTCGGTTGTTTATGTACTCAATTAGGTGTAAATGAGAAGCCAATTTAATAGTAATTTTGGATGTTACAATATCTGTTGCCTAATGCTCAAGAAGGAGTAGTGGTATTTTTGAATTTTTGTGTTTTTTAATTCATGTAATTTTCCAGCACATTTGTAGTATTTAAAAAATCATTGCATTTGCACTTTCCCAACATCTATAGGAAACGTTTTTCCCACATGTGACACTGTTGGTTAATGTAAAAAATACCTTCTAACATTGATTGTAACATATTATGATTGTGATTTTGATATTCTAACTATATGCAGTGCATTTGTTAAATATGTAGGCTTATTTAGGAAAATTTATCGATGGATAACTCATGTATCACATTTTAAATTATTCCCATGGCGCTTCTACTCTTAATGAAACTCTGCTGGTGCAATTAATTTTACTGCATTCAATGTATTTGGTTCTGTGACACCAGCTGAACCTCTAGCCTTCACGGTGAGTCAGTAGAGTGGGTCAGTTCAATAGTGTTCTCAAGCCTTTAAATGCTAGATGACTTATTGAAAATGTCACCCTGGGCTTATGGGTAGCTATTCTGGAGCGAGGCATATACCCCTTTAATACTAAGCACATTTCAAATTGACCAGGCTGTGAACTATTTGCCAACTTTGTTTTCTATCTAAAAGGTATCTAAGAAGCAATGACATAGTGATGAATTCTGTAATATAATGTTAAAAGTTAGTGCACCAAGGGGCCCCTGAAAAAACTCACTGACGGCAGACAGCTGTGTCATTGCAAAACAAGGGTTTGAATCATGCTTGCAGATTTGCCCAGAGATGTCACAGAAGGCAGTGCAACAGACCAGCACAGTCTGTGTTTATGGGTTTAGTAATCAAACGTGGCTGCCTTGCCTCCTTGAAGTGCAAGGATAACAGTCTAAATTTCTTGGATTGGCGAGCAGTGTTATAAGAACTAGAACGGCATCAGACATGCTTTGGAAGACAAATACAGTGGCTCTCAAACATATTCACCCCCTTTGGCTTTTTCCACATTCTCTGTAATCAAAATGGATACAAAAAACGTTGTTGCCACTGATCAACACAGAAACCTCAACCTCAACTTTGCTGCATACATTTTGCCCTCTATCTTCACAAGCTGTCAAGGTCCTGATATTTTTTTGCCATGGGGATGCAGCAAAGCATCCCCATGGCATGATGCTGCCACCACTATGTTTCATGGTTGGGATTGGTGTTCTCAGGAGGATGTGCGGTGTTAAGCTTGCACCAAACACAGCTTAGCATTCAGGCCATAAAACTATATTTTGGTCTCATCAGACCATAGAATCTTCTTCCACATGGTCTCAGTATACCTTCAGGCAAACGAGCCGAGATATGATGTGAGTTATTTTCTTTTTGCCACTCTCTCATAAATGCCACCTTTGTGAAGCACCCTAGTTATTGTTGCAGTATGCTCAGTGTTTCGCAGTTCAGCTGTGGAAGACTCTAGCACCTTTACATTTGCCATAGGCCTCTTGATGGCCACTCTGATTAGTGTCATTCTCGACTGGATGTTTTTCAGGACAGCCTGTTCTAGTCAGATTCAAAGTTTTGCCATGTTCTTTCAATATCTTAATAATGGATTTTACTGTGCTCCAGGGGATATTCAGTGCTTTGGGAGTGTTCTTATATCCTACACCTGATTGGTACTTTTGAAGAACATTATTACAGATTTGCTTTGAATCTTGCTTTGTCGTCATGACATAGTTTTTGTTAGGAATTGTACTAACCAATTGTGGAACCTCCCAGAGACAGGTGCCTTAAACCTGAAATCATGTAAAAAAAAAAAGAATTGCACACAGGTGGAATCCATTCAACTAATTATGTGACTTCTATGAACAATTGATAGCACCACAGCTAATCCAGGCGAGTCATAGCTGGGGCGGGGGTATCACCTTAAAAATCTATGAATTACATTTTAAACTCAAACTTACCCAATTGGCTCTGCTAGTCTTAAGAGTCACTGCTGGTTCACTTCATTATACAGCACCTACTGTATTTGGTTCTGTAACACCAGTTGAGCATCTTGCCTTGGCAGTGAGTCAGTGTTAATAACAACAGTGTTAGTAAACATTTCAAGCCTTTAAACACTAGATGACTTATTGAAAATGTCACCTGGGCTTATGGGTAGCTACCTTGGAGCAAGTTACACTCCTTTAATACTAAGCCTTTTTCAAATTGGCCATGCCGTGAAATATTGCCCAACTCATTTCTATCTGTAAGATATCTAAAAAGCACTGATGCATTCAGTAATATATAATATAATCTAAATTAAAAGTTAGAGCTTAGAGGGACTCCTGAATAAATACACTGACCCACAGTTAGCGGTGTCATTGCAAGACAAGGGTTCCAATCCTGCTCACAGATTAGCCCAGAAATCCTACAGAAGGCAATGCAGATTATCAGCAGAGTATGTGTTTGAGGGGTTAGTAATAAAATATGTCTGCCTTGCCTCCAAAGATGGTTAATAATTATGTAATCAATTATTTTCAGTTTTTTATTCATAATTAATGTAGAACAATTTACTAATATTATTTTTCACTTTGACATTATGGACTGTTGATCATTGAAACTCAATTTTTTGGGTGAAAACTTTTAAGAACCACTATATCTCTGCATCAGTGTGAGGTCTACCTCCAGCTCGCACCCTCAATCACACCACCAATCCTTTGAACGTAACTCACTCCCTCAACCAAGCCACCAATCCTTTGAACGTAACTCACTCCCTCAACCAAGCCACCAATCCTTTGAACGTAACTCACTCCCTCAACCAAGCCACCAATCCTTTGAACGTAACTCACTCCCTCAACCAAGCCACCAATCCTTTGAATGTAACTCACTCCCTCAACCAAGCCACCAATCCCTTGAACGCAACTCACTCCTCAGATCACAATCACCTGAATTCTAGTCACCCGTTCATCACTCACCTGATTCTCATCAGCCCGATAATCAGATACTCGTGTACCAAGTTGTTTCTGCCTGATTTACCTTTGACTCCGATTCCTAGTTTAGCCCCAGCCTGTACTTTTTCCTGCCTTTTGTATTCCCAGTGTTAGACCTTCTGTCCGTCCCGATCCACCAAGCTTCCTACCTCCTCCTCTGCATTATTTGTAAAAACATCTTCTGTGCTCTGTGCTTGAAACCAGTGCTCTGTATTCCCTCGTATTCATTACAATCAGCTGTCCACATCTACTGAGAGCAGCTGTCATGGTTTCTTAGCCTTCCTGCGACACTGTGCGGTTATGATATTTATTCCAATTCCATGATTTCTTTCAACAGTTCACCCAAGTGTTTTGATCTACATTGCAAATCAATTGCAACATTTGATACATTGAAATTGTGCTTTTTTTCCCCAATGTAATGCAGTCTTACTCACTGTACAACCTGCTAACTTTACCCAGTAACATTTGATGGCATAGAAAGGAAAGTATGGATGCTCAGTGATACCGATATTGTTAATAAATGTAGAGCCCTGCTGATAAACCCTGAGTAGCCCTCTGCCTCTAGTGTCAGGCAGTCAGGCGGTGGGTGAGATGTTATGCAGAGCACTGTGCTTGCTGTTCCATGCTAATTTATTCTGCGCCAGCGCTTAAACAAACCAATACCAAACCACTGAAACTGTTTCGCAATCCTCTGCCCCAAGTCCATAGTATGGCTTCTACATGCAGTTTGCACAGTGCTGTTAGTTAGTGCTTTAAATATAGCATTGTTAACTGCCACACATCTATTTGAGTATCATGTGGGCTTGTGTGAAATGCTGAGTGAGTTCATATGTTCCACTGTATATACCTCTGTGAAGACCTAAAGCAAGATATTCTTTATGTGTCTGAGCTCCAACCTGTGCACCCGAATATTCAATTCTCCCTGCAATGCTCTGCCGGTCAGTGCTTATTATTTACCTTCTGCAATTCATTCACCTTTCATAAAAGCTAAATACGTAAGCAGGAGGCAGGCTTGGAAAAGGCACTTACTGTACAGTAAGCAAAAATCACAGTGAGTTCAGCCAACTGTTTCTGTGTTTTTACAGATGAGAAAAGGTTTTACTCCAAATGCCTTTTCTTTAATAAGTTCCAGAAAAATAGCTCTTAATAAAAACCTGTACACAAAACAAATCAATTGGGAATCAGTTGACACACGCTTAAGCATTGGAGTGGCTCACATTTAATCATTATGGGAAATATCAATATCTGGAGCCGACCCATGTGGTTTTACTCCCGCATGCATGAGTAAGCCCATTGTTTGAGTGAATGAGCTAGGCAGCACAGAGAGGTGCCATTATCCCTCTATCAGATTCCATTTGTTAATTCTGGCCATAGGGGATCCTCCTCTCCTCAGTGATTGCTGTCCTTGTGGCCATCCCACCCCTGAGAGGGGCTGCTCTATTCCTTTGATCATGCTCCACTTCTCTCTAATATCATTCTCTATCTAACAACTCTTCAACGGGAACTCTGGATTATAGCTTTATATAACACTGCACCAAATTCATATCTCCTCATTTCGACTATGCAGATCTTTTCCCGAATCAAAAGGCCAGCTTTTTTTCCCTTTCTTTTTCTGTTTGTTTCTTTTTATTTTTTTTCTTCCATTGCATTCTGGGAGTAAAAAGCGAAAAGGCTAAAGATCAAATCTTTTTCAGAACTGTACAACATCAGCAATTCAATGTTACTTTCAATGAAGCGCTCAATTCAGAAGAAAACAAATATCCTCTGACAGATTTATTATGCAGGGAACCAGAATCGTTATTATGTGCAGCTGTATGTGCTGTATAGTCTCTCTTCTAGTCAGCTGCAGAGGAACTTGGTGTGTTAACCTTCCTATCCCATCCTCAGCTTCACAATAAGAACCCTTAGAATAGAGCTATTCTGCAAGGCTCTCTATGGAGAAACCTCCCCGAGGTTTCCTTTTTGGGAACCAGCTGAGGCAGAATTCAAAGATGTTGAACTGATGTTTCATATTCCGTCTTCCTGTCACGCAGATGTTAAAACAACAGAACTGAAATTCTGGTTGGATTTCCAAATAAAGCAGACTGTTGACAGTGCCTGGGTCTAATTCAATTCCTTTTAACAAATGTATCTTTTTACAGCCAAGATAGGTCGTCGAAGCGCAGAACAAATGTTTTCACATACATTATGAATGGAGCCATGCAACAAAAAGTGAAAATCTCAAGAACTACATCAGTTAGAGACTTGCAGACATTTCTATTAAACATTGTAGTGGTTAATTCAAGATGCATTTTGAGGTTTTTGTAGAATTTATAAATGCTGGACCAATCTACAGAGGAAAAGTTAAAATCTTCCATTCTCACATCCAAGAAATAAACTATGGATAATCTTTGGTGGTCAGCACTTTATGTTGTAGGTGTGTGCGTTTGTGTTCCCCACCTGTTTGTCACTCAGAAGGTAAATGTACTGATAGTCAGGGCTAAAGACCATGTCACGCAGAATAGGCTTCCCTTCAACCACTGTAACAGTCTCATACAGCAAAGCACTCTGAGACGGGGGAGGTATGCCGTCCACTCGGATCTGAGGAAGAAAGAGACACTCAAATAAATTGCAAAATAATTTCAGATTTCTTTCAAATGACAATTTCATGAGTCATGACATTGTCACATCAAGCAGGCAATGTTTGTGCACCAGACTGCATGTGGGGAACATTCTCCAGGGCCTGGATTCATTCTGAAAGTGCATTAGAGGTGCTCTGGATTGACAATGTTCGCAAAGATTAACATTCATGGTAAATGACGCCTGTAACCCACATTCTAAGTGAATCCAGGCCAAGGTTGATCAATAGAAAATGTTTTATTTTTGTTTTTTACCAACACAACATACAGTACCAGTTAAAAGTTTGGACACACTTCACTTGAATGGGTGTGTCCAAACTTTTGACAGGTACTGTATGCCGAAAATCTCCCACAAAATCCTTAGCTCTTTCATTGACCTAGTTAAGGAATTCATAGGCATTCTGAATATGTATGTAAGCAGGGGGGCTGACGAGGAGGAATTTTCTCAACATGTAAGATCAGTGAAAAGATAAGATGAATCAAATGTTTATGATGCTTACTATACACAAACAGTAACACACACACACACACACACACACACACACACACACACACACACGCACACACACACACACGCACACAATCCCTGCTGTTTCATCATTACCACTTCCTCTGTTTTCACACTGATAATTAGAACATGGCGCTGGCTTGGTAAAGGAGTTCTAAAAATGTCAAATTCACGTAATCTTTGATGTGATTGGAAATAAATACTGTGAGCTCTGACAACTGCAAAGCTCACCTATTTTCACATCCTTTATTCAGGAAGAAAAAGGTGACAGCTTGCTGTTCTGTCCTAATCAATTTTGACGGAAATGTGAAAGAGGGGGGAATGGAACTGTAAACAAAACCAAATTTACAGAGAAATATGGAGGAATCCATTTTGAATGAACATGGAATAGAAAAATTTTAAAATATATAAACAGATCAACTGGAACAGATATGAGGGTGACAAGCTTAGCTTTCTCCTAAATATCTGGGTCAGTCTGAAGTGATAAACATCGTTAGTCTCTTAATTAGCTGCATCCTCGTTGCTGCAGTCTTAGTAATCAGTGTTGACAAGGTGGCATCAATTCATCGAAGGTTGCCATATTGAGTGTCACAGGTTTGGCCAAGACGGCGCCTGAGACCATCCCCCTTCCCCAAAAGGCCCGGGACAGCCGGGATGGAAATATGACGGTCATTGTCTGAGCTTCATCAGTTCAGCGATACCAGCTGCAGTCATCTCACACTCACAGCTATCTGCTGCCAAGTTCTTCATTTTCACAACTTCCAAATGCCAGACATCATTAGCATTTTCTTCCTGCAAGTTCTTGTTCTCCCATTTTTTCGTATCTGTGGCATGAGATCATTTCTGAAATGTATCCTGGGGCTTATACCTCTAACACATTATCAAAATGAGACATTAAAGCACTTTCCATGTTATATAAGACAGTATATTAGCATTCACTGTTATAATGCAAAATGTTGTCAGATTAAGATGGACAAAATACTACTCATAATACACTTCCCCAATCAAAAATTGCCCAAAAAAGGACATTTGACAGAAAGGAGGCCAATTAACACACTATAACATAATGGGAAAACGGTCTGCAACAGTTGTAGCATGACCAAGCAATTAAGCAAACCAGCAGCCAGAATATATCCAGTTCACACTTAGTGTCCCTAAAAACAAACTAATCCTTTTGAAATGTACTTATGTTGATGTGGTACGAGTAAGATGTTATTTATCTAGTGACCACGTACTAAAAAGTGTAAATAGGATACTTTTGGCCATAAAGACCATCTCGTCACAGTTTTGTGAGACAACGTATGAGCATTGGCTTTGAATTAATGCCTGCTTTTGCCCATTAAGAGGTGGTGGCACAGTGTTTCTGAGATACACTGGGTTAGTTTGCCCCAGTGACAGTGTGAGTGGATATTCCTCCTTAGGAGGCCCACTGAAGTTGTTGAAAATTTGCAAATCGAATCGAATTGAATTTGTTACACGCGCAGAATACAAAATTTGTAGACATTACTAGTAAAATGCTAAACAAAAAGTCAATTCCCAACATAAGACTAAGAAAGGGATTACATGAAAAGTAAAAAACATAATATTAAAAAAAAAGTGTTTCCATGAGTACCAGAACCAAGTCTATGTGGCTGTGTAAGATAGCTGTGTAAACACGGTAGGGGTAAAGGGACTAAACATGTTGATAAACAGTAAATAACTCACTAAATAAATAGCAAATTCGATATGTCTATAGTACTGTGGTAAAATGCGTGTGTGCACAGATCGAAAAGTAAAGGAGTAGCGCAAATAAAGACACAATGCTCATACTCCGAAATAAAATAAAAACTATTTCGCAGTTCTTCATGTCTCGGGACTTGAGTCCTGTTAGTTTTGGACCTGATGCCCTGGTACCACTTGCTGTGCTTTGACAATTATCATGTCCTTTCTCTGACAGCGCCTGGTACATAGCTCCTGAATGGCAGGGAGCTGGCCCCGGTGATGTGCTGGGCCTCTCCCACCACCCTCTGAAGAGCATTGTGACTGAGGGCAATACAGTCTGCATACCAAGCGGTGACGCAGCCGGTCAGGAGGATCTCAGTGGTGCAGCTGTCCAGGCCCATGCCAGGTCTTCCACAGCCTCCTGAGGCAGAAAGAGGTGCTGTCCTGCTTCTTCACATATGACCGAGTGTGTCTGGACAATAAGTTCTCGACCTGCTCCACTGCAGCCCTGACCATGCGCACCTACATATCCTGTAGCCCACCATTAGCTTCTTTGTCTTGCTAATGTTTAGGAAGAGGCTGTTGTCCTGGCACCACACTGCCAGGTCATTAACCCCCTCCCTGGACACTGTCTCATTGTCGTCAGCAAACCTGATGATGGTGCTGGAGACTCGTGTGGCCAGTCAGTCGTGGGTGAACAGGGAATTGAAGATGGCTAAGCCAACACTCTTGGGGGTGGGTTGCAGATGGAGTTGTTCAGTCCCAATGGCCTGAGGTTAATGATGAGCTGGGGAGCCTACGGTGTTGAACTCTGAACTGTAGTCGATGTAGTCCAGGTGAGAGAGGGCATTGAGGGGATTGCATCATCTGTTAATCTGTTGGGACAGTATGCAAAAGAGTCCTGGGTGTCTGGGATGATGGTGTTAATCTAAGCACTGATCAGCCTTTCAAAACAGTATTAACAGCTTGTTGTGTCATGAGATATAATGAATCATGATGAAGGAATATTAAAACTGTCAAGCAAAATGATATTCAATTATAAGATCATCTTTTAACATTAAAGGCCAACACATCATCCTGTATCACTTACATTGGAATTTCTACTGCTGGTGGATTAAGGACAGCTCTCAACAACTGTCAAAATAGATACATAAATCAACAATTAATATACTAATGCTCCTACACAGGAGACTTGAAACACCCAAACAGTCTTTTCAACCATCTTCGGTAGAACTTCCAGTTCCTGGTTAAGTGGTGTTATAACAAACCATGTAATGCTCCAAACATTTCAGGATGATGCATTTTAATACTTTAGCAATGTTAAGCTTTCATATCCTTTAAATTGGTGACTGCTCAGTCGCACTTTGTTTTAACTATGAAAATCTCTGGCCCGAAGAAATGCTGCATCTGTGTGTTTTCCCCCTGTTGGTTTATAGCCCTGTACAGTTAATTGAGTGCAAGCTTGGTGTCATTTTTTTACAGGAAAACTATATTTGCAGTTTTATAAAAATGGTCTGCAACCTATCTTGAGGAATTCTAATTTTTTTTGAGCAACAGCTACAGACATATTGACACTAAAATCTGCACACCAGCTGTGGACTTCCATCCGTCATCCCCTATTTCACAGCACCATTAGCAATGTTTCTTTTACTTTAAAAAATAGAAAAACACCCAAAGAGTATATGAAATCACCTGCGTTGTTCTTAAAAAAGATTCCCCCATTTCATGTAATCTGTGACTAACCAATCCTTCCAGTATTATAATATGAATGACACTGTATGATAACAATGTTACTGTAATGTTATATTTGTATGGGAGGGAAAACAATATTTGTTAATATGATAATGTTACTTGATCATGAGGCATGCTATTAGATAGCTAGCAGGAGTTCATTTTGCATTGTCAACTAATGCGTTCAGAAGAGAAAATAAACTTTTGCTTCTCTGTACATGCTTGTGAATTGTTGCATTAATTAAGATAATTTTAATTGCTATATTTTGTTGCATCATTCGATAGTAATACTGTTTGATGTTTTAAAACACATGTTCCATGCATTATAATCAACTGTATAATAGTATTATTTTGTTTTTTTAAGTGAGATGAGTAACAGAAAGAAATGTAATCAGAAAAAAAATATAAACTTAAGTTCTAGTGCTTGTTATAATTCTTTGGTTTAAGCATTATTGTAGCAAGTGGTAGAGGGCAGTGAACCAAAACTAGGTCTGTAGCATAAAAGGCAAAAATCCAGTAATTTGGGCAAATATCATTTACAAATTTGTTGGGAATTGTAACGTCTAATATAGTGAGGACGTTGACAATGTACTGGGACCAGGGTTTAAGTCTGAGTTAGGCCTCCTACTATATTGTTGTCAGGTGTTGGATGGTACCATTAAAAGCACTTTCCAGCTGTGTTTTAGTTACAGTACATTTGTCAGAGGCATACAGCTACTATTTTTCATAACCAATGTCATAAAATACATCCAGCAAATAAACTGCATGACTACTGATGTATTCCAATGTATTGTTAATATACAGAACTTCTTCAGTTTCTATCCAGCTTCTATTAAACCTATTTTGCTTCTATTTAGTTAAATAAGTTACATTTTCTTGGTATTATTTTTACAGCTGTTTTGGTCGGGGTCTTGAACTCTCTTCACTCTGACTTCCATTTTAATGGCTGTGATTGAACTGAAATTTACTTTTAAAGAATCATAGAAAATAATAGATACGTGTGGCCTAGGGTGGTTGGGTGGTATAAGACACTGCCTTTGGGGCACATGTACCTCTCTGACAAAAAATTATAAACAGTTATTTAAATTGTTTAAAGGGGGGATCAATTATACAGTCATTTAAATGTGGATGGATTAATGCACATAGACGTTTTGTCCTGACACTAAATTAGAATAGCTCAATTATAAAGGCAGTGATTGCAACTACATTTGTGTATTTGTGAAGGTAATGTCCTCCTCAGTTTATTTGGAGTGTCTGAAATACAGAGTGCTTGCTGCAGCCTGCTGAGAGCTGACCTCTTGACAACATCAAACAGCTCAGATGAAGGTAATTGCAATTTAGATAAATATTATCTTCTCTCCCGTCTCCCTGTGACTCAAATGATGTCATGGTGGTACAGGACTCTGATCCATCCATTAATTAACCTGACTGTCTGGCTGTTGGCAGAAACAGCCCAGGCCCAGGAGCTTTGAATGCTATACTGCGTTCTTGCCTGACAGGTTTCATCATAACCCCATTTTCCCCTCTATCGATCCAAGTTACAGAATTAGGCCCAGGGATAGGGAACATGGAGGAGAACGTGAAGGTATAGGACCAATTCTACTTGTTTGGTTGCTTGTCTGCTTTTGCAAGAGCTCATTAGGCCTTCTTTGTAAGGGCCATTCATGTGAAGTTACACTAACTTGTACCTTCACTCTGTGAATCAAAATTTGTACTTCTTTCAAGTTGCTATGATATTGGACTATATTATGGAATCGTGAAAGATACTATGTACTGAAATTATACAAGCATTTGTCCATGTTTTCTGCAAATAATACATTACATCAATTGATTACAGTAACTACTTCCAAACCTACACTGCATGTTCTTATAAAATATCTTGAGAGGAGCGATCTTAGAATTGAATATAATAAAATAAATGTGAACCTAACCCCTAAACATTTTCATTGAATGCTGTGCTACATATCCTACAAAGCTGTTACAGAAGAGAGCAAATCAAAGTAGAGTAGTATATATATGGTCCTCCCAAGCACCAGTGTGTAAACACATGAGACAGGGCAGGTTGCTGTGAAAGCGGTTGAGCTCTGTCTGTGTTCCAGGGCTGGGAGAACGCACAGGCCGCTTTCACTGGACCACGGCCATATAAGGTAAATGTGGAAAAGCGATTACATTAAAGAAAAAGGGCAGAAAACATATTAATCAATAAAGACGCAGCAGGAGAGGGAAGGGGGACTATTGAATCACAGGATGAGCCTGGATTGTTGACTTAACTGACAATCGCAGATGGATGAATTGTACGTCTTAGGATGAAGATGAATCAAGTGACGCGGAATGAGGATAAAGAATGGAGAAATGACACCATCTTAGCCTTTCATTGTATTAAAATCATTTAATTTGTGGATATGAGTACTTCAAATAGGGAAGAAGGTATAATACCTCCCCCATTCATGGACATAAAGACATTTGTTATGAATACCGTCAAACTACTGTGGTTTATAAATGGAATGAATAGAAACCATTGAGAGGACTGTTTTTATTTAATCAACAGAGGTCGGAATTTAATATAGGGTTTTTCCTTACAGGGAATGTAAAGAATCATTTTTGGATCAACTCACTGTAATTATTTACGTATTCCCGTACACAATTATAACCTCAGACACTGATCACTATTTTTATGTTCTGGTATACGCACATTTCAGTCAGTATAATGTATGCATCCTAGAACTGCAAATTAAACGCTCAGTGTCATTCGTACCATTCATTATAAAAGGGTTGAACACACTGATCATGGTCTGTGTCCTTCCAAAACACATTTCTGCAGCTACAACATGACTATAGCTGGTGTATGTGGGGGGACCAGAGAATACGCTTTTTGTTCAACACATTCGATTCTCTGGTTTCTGTTCAAAGTTGCATACAGCCTGTCTCACACTTAGGTCAACCTCACAGAAGAAAACTCCCAGCAGCATCAGAATTATGTAATCAATGTAAAACAGACATTGACACTTAAACACAGCCTTGAGACATGCCCTAAGCACTGGTACTCTGATCCTATATATCTGACCTTCTCTTCAAAGCGTTCAATAAAGCTGGGTACCGGGGCCAGTTGTGATGGAAATGACACATGGCTCGTTGCCTTAGCAGAGTTTGGTTTCACTGGCAGGTATTTCAGGGAATCTGACTGAGCACTGTCCTGCAGAGTATTTTGGATCTGATTGAGCACTGTCCTGCAGAGTATTTTGGATCTGACTGAGCACTGTCCTGCAGAGTATTTTGGATCTGACTGAGCACTGTCCTGCAGAATATTTTGGATCTGAATTAGCACTGTCCTGCAGAGTATTTTGGATCTGAATGACCACTGTCCTGCAGAGTATTGTGGATCTGACTGAGCACTGTCCTGCAGAGTATTTTGGATCTGAATGAGTACTGTCCTGCAGAGTATTTTGGATCTGATTGAGCACTGTCCTGCAGAGCATTTTGCAACAACCTGACAGATTTCTAACTTAAAATAAGACATAAGAGATGAGGGAAAAGGAAGGAGAGCAAAGCAACTGCCTTTACTTAGTTTGACACGTACTGTATGTTAGTTTGGCATGCATTGTATGTTATGTACCATGAAAGATAAGGATTTTGTCAAAGAAACCCAATGTCAAAATTGAATCAGTTCAATATAAATATAAGTGGTCTGCTGAGTATTTTAGAGTTAAGATTCAATCTAGCGGTTTAAATTTGACTAAACAAACAGTACAAAAAGTATTATCTAAAGGCATTATCACATTGTGGCATTATTATCTAAAGGCATTATCACATACTCATCAATAAGTGTTTTAAAAACAGATTTAGCTGAAGACAGAATTCTTCCTGATACCCTCTAGCCAAAAGACAAGGGTGAGGGGATATCATTGCAAATATTAATGTTTCTGTTCAGTCTAGTTAAATGAATGAAACAAAACAATCAGTGTATAGTGTACAGAATACATTTTCCACAATTGTTAGGCAAGAGAAATTATGAAACAGGCTCTGTGCCACCAGGTATTTATAATCTTGGGAAGCAATTAAAACCTGTTTGTCTTTTTTTCAGGGGGAAAATAAACAACTGCAAATTGTTTTAACAGCCTAAGACATAGTAGCAACAAGCCACAATCTTACTCAATGCTTACCGGTAGCTAGCTAGTTATCTGCATAAACAAAGCATATCATTGGATGCATTAACAGTGAGTAGCTAAGTCAACGTCATCCAAGCTTTGGTAAAGTGAATCCGAGTTACTCAGGCTCAAGTCACATGATGGGATTGTCTGATTATTCTAATCACCGTGATTGAACACAGCACTAAATTTGTCGGAGGAATCACTGGAAATCATTCCATGTAGATCTGGGTGTGTGCGCGTGAGTTAGTACACAGCGCGCTAAGTTGAATAGCATCAACTCAGACCCGCGGTTAGATTGGACTCAGTCATAGTTCTGGCATGTTCAGAATGTCCCCATGTGCCATTTCATTAAAACTTAGTGAAGCATTATTAGTGCAGCTATATTCAGTCATTGTGTTTTTTTTTTACATGAACAACTTAATGTTTTTACACAGAAATTAATATTGAGAAATAGGTAATACTGCTCCTAGATATTTGAAAACAGAGAAGGTGAAAAATGTCCTTATCATTATTAGAAGCATGAGATACACTCCTGCACTTTTTCTCAAAAAATGTACGCCCTTTAGTGTCGGAAGGGATTCTATTTTACATGAAACCTTAAAGCTCTGGGTCTGTGAGACGAGGTCAGAATCCTCAAGCTGCACATTTATCCTCTTAAGAGAAGGGAGGACACAAAGCCCTGCACCCCAGGAACTCAACAAAGGGCCTCAGATTCAATTAGGAGGCTTATCCTGTTTCCCCCCAAGCCAGTCAGTCAGATCAGGCTAAAAGCACTGGTGGACCCTGCAAACAGAGGTGGCCCCAGCTCACACTCAACACCTGCTTTGTTCTAACTCTGCTGCATGACTTCATAACCGTATAGCCTGAGGACCAGCTCAATGTCATTAACCCAAAATGACCATAACCTCTCTTCCAACTGAATGGTTAGCATGTGGATGTGTCTCTCTGAACCCTGACCTATAAGCCCTCTGTAAATCGGTAAGTCTGTGGTATGTCTGTATCACGGCTATGAGGAAATATCAGGAACAAACCGGTTAGGAGACACGTTTTTGAACAGACAATTGACAGTGTTAGTATTAGTCTTTATTAAAAGTTATTGTACCCTGTGTGTAGAAGCCATCCAGATTTTGAAACGACTTCCTCATAAGGAGCACCAGGTATACAGCAATGATATTTACCACAGTTTTCTACTAAAAGTTGTACGCGTGTGCGAGTCATGCAGTACAAATTAAATCAATAAGAAATATTAAAAAGCAAATATTGAACCAATAAGCAAATTTTTCACAAAAAAATCCAATCAGGAATTTCAGTGTCCAAGCGTGTCAAAGCGTGACACACATTTTCCTTCAGTGCGTCACAGTCCTCAAACTGTCCACAGTACTTACACTAGCATCTGGCAGTAACACAGCGAGAGGAGATGAACTGGGGTGAAATCGGGACACTTTCGGAGTATCTCCTTAATATTTGTGTTGCATGTTTACACTCACCTCAGACCTGTTTCTAGCCATGTTTCAAGCTACACTTGGTTTGTGTGTTATCATCATGTACCATGATGCCTGGAGTCCTCTTCTCTAATCTCTAGACTGAGAGGGAGTGCACAATTTCCATGCATCATAGAGAGGCTCTCACCAGCCCAACGACAGTCCTCCAATATGGACAGTCCTTATCTATCTTACCAACGACCCTAAATTGAGTCCTCTACTGTGGTCCTTATCAAGATCAGGTTTCATTTCGAAGGACCAATTACTGAGGAGTATTCATGCTTTCTGTAAATGGCCTACAGGAAAAAGACAACGCAGGTGAAACAGAGGTTGCAGTGTATTAAGTTGCAGTAGGGCTGCACCATCAATCGAATTATGATCGAAATTGTCTCACCAAAAAAATGATTTTCCAGAGTGGCAGTTATGCCGTTCCCCGACCGTGGTCACAATAACACAGGGTCCTAGGGAGTGGCATAGAGATGTTGTCCCACATACACAACTGTGAGGTAATTAACAGTGATCAGCTTAAAGGTCCATGCCTACAGGCATACTGGATTTGGGAGAAAGTTTGCTTACCTACTGACAATGCTGCAAACCTAGCAAACGCCATTGCGTGAATATACAGCTCTGGAAAAAAATTAAGAGACCACTGCACCTTTTTCTTTCCTTTTCAAAGGAAGGTTTTGAGTGAGGAATTTTAGAAGTGAGGTTCTCCACCCTGTTTTCACCCCGATGTATGAAAATAATAATTGTAATTGCAATATTTGGCCAAAAAATGGTTATTCAATATTTTCTCCAAATCGTGCAGCCCCATGTTAGAGTGTGGCCAAATCTTCCCCATTGTAATACAGCTGAACTCAGATCACCATTGTAGTTGATTGGATACCCAAATGCTTCAATTTGTTCATGTTGCTGAGTCTACCCCCTTAATCACTATCACTATGTGAATGATCTAATGAACCACCAAAAGTAATCTGGAGTCACTATCTATTATCTATTCTGGTTAATCTATCCTTGTTCTCCTGTTGTAGGTGGCTCAAAACAGTGGTGGTGAAATCTTTCTTCCTGTTTCTTTGAAAATCACAAGTGTATTTTGACCTGCCAGAGATGGGTTGTGAATTCCGCTCAGGCTTCTCCGAGCCAGTCACACAGGGATGAAGCATTGTTCCAGGAATGTTCCCTTTCAAGAGCTGTTGTCAGGAAGCAGAGTCCAGTCAGGCACCAGTGATCACAGTGGAACAAGCAGCCTGTAGCCACTCCTCAGGTACTGGGCTAGAACCAAGGGACAGTCAGTAGGCTGCCCAGTCATCTCATAGTAAGACTATGATACAACTGTGCATGAGTAAGCTCACATAAATATACACAACACACCCATTCCAGCTCAGGAGAGTTTCTGTCAAGGCTCCAGCAAAGTTAGCTATACTTTGTCTACGACCCCAAAGAGACGTGGAAATCTCCTATAATCCAGTCCAGCCTCCACCTCATGGCCAGCCACAAACATGCCATATATGGGACTGCACTTAATCTAGGAATTAATTAAGCAGGAAATTGCTTGTTGGTTTAGCACATCCTCATGTTAGGAATTCACTCTTAAAGTGACCTGGCACAATGAGCTGAGGGCTGCTGTGTGTGAACTCAAAGGGTGTGTGTTCGCTGGACCACAGTACAAGGAACGTTAGATATTTGATAGCTTTCCTACAGCAGTGTAGCCCATAAGAAGGGTTAGGAGGACATTAGCCGAGGGAAAGCAACTGGGTCCATTTTTTGTGTGAATTGGAGGGACTGCCTAATTTATGATCAACTATGTTTTAAGTGTGAACCAATCAAAAGCATGAAACACAATTCAAAATGTTACCCCATTGGTTTTCTTGACATTGTTTGGGTAGAGAAAAAGAATAAAGTGCTGCATACTTTCATGCATTTTCAATACTCAGATATTAGTAAGATAACTATTTGCTAACAGATAAAATCATTGCAGCAGTTTAGCCACACCCTGAATCATAAAGGACAATGGCTGACTTTTTATTGATTTATTTTACTGTTATTTTATCAGGTGAATCAATTAAGCCCAAATCAAATTTACAATGAAAGCCTTACCGTGAAAGAAAATTGGCTTTGTGGCTATAGCCTGAAGACAATTACGTATATGCCTATTTGTTTTTAACCTAAGCAAATCATTTTTTTATAAATAATGTTATAAATCAAATTTTGTTTCATCTGATGGTTGCTGCCTTTTAAATAAATTGCTTTTTTCAAGCCCTCAAAATAAAGATGTTTGTAAGAGAACTCAGAAATCATCCTTAATTAGTTTTTCCAGCTTACAGAAAATGCTGCTTGCATGATTTTATGCCTATTGTACATTTCAAGGACATTAAAAGGAATTAATTCACAGTCAAACTCACATTAATCATCAAATTGGGTCATGTGTGGAAGACGCCAGCTGACAGAGCGATCAATAAAGTATGAAAAATGAAACCTGCTGGCTCATCAGCAAAACCCTGTGTGAAAATGCCTTCCATCCTCTCAGTCAAAAGAATGAGTTCATGGGGAGCAATGGGGAGTAGTGGATTTGGCCTGGCAACAAGGTTTTTATGTTGACTGAACTGGGGCTGATGGTTAAAAAGCGGTTTTAATCAGCTGGTCTAGGCTGTTCTCATGAAGCAATAATGAGTCCTCATTGTCCAAGAGCGTCCATCCGATAGCAAAACAAGAGTGAGATAGTCAACATACGGTCTAGACTGGACTTAAACTGACCTAGGTCTCAAGAACTACAGCACCGGCCGTCAGGTTACCATGACAATAGTGGCAACAACTGGGTGAAATTGACTTTACATTTCTCCTAGCTATAAAAAAGGGAATTGCTATCTGAAAAGCGAATGCCAACAAGAAAGAGGCTGGGTGGGGCGGGGTGGGGTGGGGTCTGTTTGAATGGGTTTAATGTAAACACTGTCCAAATGTTTTGACAGGCAACATACCATGAATCCTATGTGAAAGCAGTATTTCAAACCTGAAGCAGTAAAAGCCATAAAGGTTTCCTGGTGATTGAACTACCGTAGCCTATAAAACAGAATACATTAATCTCCAACGATGTTCTCTGCATGATGAGCTATGCAGTTATCACCCAAGTGCCATTTCTAATCTGTCAGTCATTTGAGTCATTTTGAGCAGAAATTGTGTCCACTGTCTGGAATGAGTTAACGGAGCATAGTTCTCAGCCCTTCCCTGGTTCAGATCACTCCAGGGCTGTTCTTGAATCTCTATATTGCATGAACACTGGACTTTGGCACAGTACAGTGTTGACACAGCCAGTACCCTTAATTTCTATTTATAGTTTTGATCATTGAAAGTTGATTCAATTCATTCGCAAATATATATGGCTGTGTCATCCTCCTTTGCCGCAGGATAAAAGCCAGAGCTCAAAAGGGACATGGAGAGATATTACACGTAGTATCTGTGTATAAAACAGTTCTGCTGTATATATAGTTTCACTAAGGTTGGTTTACGTTAAATCATAAATTAGGCCAATTAAAATTCACTTAACATGTTTATTGTGTTTGGCTCGGCCCAGAGCGCTCCGAAATGGAAGGCACTGACAAAACCACTAAACAGAGTTTGAAGGAATCCAGGTGTCCTACTCTCCACACCCACGTCTGCCAACTCAGAGGGCTAGAGTTACCAGACAGGAATGCCATGCACTGGGGTTCTGTGGCTCTGGCGCAACACCCCCCCACCCCCCACCTCACACACACACACACACACACACGCACACACACACACACACACACACACGTATGCAAATGGTGCTAGACCATGAACGCCCTCCCTCCTCACCCTAAATGGAGAATGACCAGCAGCCAGTTACTGTAGACATCTACATCCATTATCCCACTTGGGCTCTAAGACATTTTACTCTCTACTTCCTGTTGGCATTCTGTCTTTGCACTACAGTACCTACATGTCTGGTTGCATTCTTGGCTTCTTGGGCAATTTAAGACACACTTACTCAACGTAATGTACTGTTCATCGTGCTGGAGCCATTGTTATTTATGTTGCCTTTTCTCATGTGTGTGAAAGAGGCATTGGTTTGATCTATAGGTCTTAATTCCATCGTGTATGTGTGTGTGTTTTAAACCTTCATACACTGGTGTCACTGCTAATAAATCTACGGCAGAAATGTGACTCTATTCTCCATCACTGTGCGCTATACTCAGTGGCATTCCATTAGTTTGTGTGCACACAATACACATACACAAATGCATCCCTCGTGATTAATGCTAACAGCTAAACAATCATATGGACACAGGAATACTACCGCTAGGGTTTGTTTGTGTTGAGTGGATAGGATGCCATGGATTCACATTAGCACTCTGTTGTTCCTACATTAGAACAGAGTCAGGAGGGCTGGGGACCTGCAACACCCAACCAGCTTATCCTTTACAGGATGTTCCTGGCCACAATTTATGACCTTCGAGTTGCAATGAAAAAACACAACCTCTGTATAAGCAATTTCAAGCCATCCTATATATTTGTGGCTGACCCGAATTGGTTTCTGTGCCCTAAATAATTAAATTTGAGCCATCTGGAAGGCTTCTGATCTAATTCCGTCCATCTCCAAAGAGCTGGTTGTAGTTTCCAGCGTCTCCAGCCATGCCTTTGTGTCAGCAGAGAGAGAGGAGAGAAAACTGAAACAGAAGTGCCATTTTAGAGTGATGTATCAGTAGGTCTCAGAGCAGCTTGAAACTGCCTGGTCATCTCCAGGGGGATATAAGGCTGGGAGTTAGCACACACAGCCTTGGCTTGAACTGCTGATTCAATCAGAGGATATCCCTCTATATAAATGTCTGTCGGAAAAGTCAGAGGTGTTTGTACTAGCCCGTGAATGACTGACGCTTGCTGGCCCTTTGAACATGGCTCTTTCTGCTCCACGGGAATGTGGGTGTCTTTACACCTCTAACATGAATAGTAGTGTGTACATTTTGTCAACACAGACTCTTGAAACACACCCCTATAACCTCGGAGCCCGGGCCTTTTGTGCGATGCAAACACCTGACGCAGAAAACCCTACCCACCTCTGTCTGACGAGTTCATGCTAAGGCCCAAACAGCCTGAGTCCACAGGGCTCTGCATGTCTGTAGAAGAGCAGAGCCTCCACAAGGGAGGAGCAGCACCTGGCCCAGGACTCAATCCCTTCACCCATCCCCCATCACCACAACTCCTCGCCCCACCAAGGGCCCCAGCCCCCTCCTTGTATACAGTTTCTAACATGAGGTGAAAATGGCCCATTTCCTCATGGGGTATGCTGCTCCTAAATGACCCACTATCAGAGCTTTTTAGAGAGGCTGTAACTTCACACAGCTGTTAGTCAGAGCTGACTGAGCTTGGCAGATTTCTTCTCTGATCATACATTACCATACGTTAACTCGGTTTTTGACATTCTCTCCTGTAAAGAAAGCCTTCAGATTTCTCTGTTGGATCTGTTGGAGGGAATGATGGTTGTCTATGTGTAGAGGAAGGAACCACTACAGACTCTTCCACAGCAGCAAGCATGCCCGGCAGGGCAAGACATTCTGCCCATCTCTCTCTCTCATCATGGGCAGAGCGAGTGGTAAGTTGGGGCACACAAATGACTATCTCCAATATTGGTGAAGGTGATGATGGTGACAATAGGACAGCAGGAGTAGTGTGGAGCCTGGTTTCCCAAAAGCCTCTAAAGGTTAAATTGATTGGTAGAACCATTGTAAGAGCATTATGAAATACCTGTGCTGTTATTAAAGTTACAGTTGAAAAAGTTTGTAATTTACATGCTGCCTCAGACCTCACATAGAAAGCTAAGGGTGTCATTAGGTGCTTTTATTTACTTGCTCATCACTTTAAACACATAATATCTCCACTAAACATACCATGAATGAACACTGACTAGGAACAAAATTAAATCTTTTTGTCAAAAGTTCTTAAACTGTTAAACTTTACAACACAACAAGTTTGTACATACAAAGCTGTCAATTTCTTTGCAATTGTTGCAAAAAAAGAAAAAAAAGGCTTCAAATTATAATGAAGACGACTGGATTACAGATGAATACGGTTGGCCTGTAGGCTACATAAGCCTTCACTGCAAAAAATGTCTTATCAAGTATATTTATCTTATTTTCAGGATAAAAACCCTACCATCCTTAAAATAATGTATATTTTTCTTAACAAGCTGGATTATACCACTTGTTTTTAGAAAATATGCCTTGAATATTGTGTAATTTGTCTTGTTCCATTGGCAGATTATTTCACTTATTTCAACCAAATATCTGCTCAAATATAGTTAAATTGTCTTGTTCCATTAGCAACATTTTTTGCAGTGTTTATAATTCAGTCATTTTGAAATCTATTTAGCTAACTATAGGCTCCTGTCTGTAATTTTTCATAAGCAGACTTTATGCTGTGTAACACAGGCACATTGATGTGCCAGATCTATACATTTTATCTGCATTATTATAGGTCAATGCAAAATAATGGTATAAAATTGTATGCAACTTTTTGATCATAGATGTCTTAAGACAAACTCCACCAACGCACTTAGTGAATGTTCTCCCTACGTGGTATTTTGGGAAAGGCAAGTGAGTTCTTCAGCTGTCATGGAAACGATGCATCGTTAATTCACTTGTAAGCTGAAGTTCCATTGCTACCGGGAAACCAGGCCCTTGGCCACAAGCAAATCTCAGCTATATTAATAAACCCACTTCAAGGCCCCCAATGACAAATCACAGTAATTACATTAATGTCATTGTTGATTATATATATAATGTCATAGTCTAGTATCTGTCAGTCCATCTCAGTTTTACTGACAGATTGTAATTCAAGTAGACTACAAGCACATTATTTCAGTGAACAGGTGTTTCCACAGGGTTTACAGGGTTATAGCACTGACTTGCACACCCAATGTACCACATTTCTATCTCTGAAATCCTAGTCTTATTCTATCAATCGGCAGATGCTTCTGCCACCTGCAAATGTTCTAAGCAGACAATATGTTCAGAGAGTATCTTGAAATGAACGCTGGCCAGTGCCATTTCGCCTCAGTTATAAAAATTGCCCTACAAGTGAAGAACAGATACAATATAATATCTCTGATTGCGTCATATTTCTTCATGCACAAAAGCTATTTTTACTTTGCAATTAAAAATCTAAATGTATCATTTTACATCCTTTGTATTTTGTACATTGTATTTTGTGAATAACAAAAGCCATGGACACTGGATGAAACAGTTGCACTGATAGAGAGCATTGTCTACATAATTAGTTTGACACTATCTAAAAGGGATCATTTCGGCTGACCTAGTTTTTTTAATGAGTAAATAGTGAATGTCTGTCGGCCTGTTTGTTTGAGGTGACAGCATGCTTTACTGTACATATTAGATATTACATTACTGGTGTCATACATCTGTGGCCAGCCAGTGGAAGGAGTGATGAGTCCCATCCACAATGGGCAGGAGCACACAGTATGAACAAGATGGAACATGACTCGTCTCCTCTGACTGCAGCTGAGCTGACCATCCTGTCTACTTATCTCAAATAACTAGTCAGAGCCCCAGGCTGCATCAACCAAGCAAAAGCATTGCCCACTGAACCATTAACCCTTCAGGACAAAATGGGTTGACGAGGTGGGGCTCTGTGGAGAAGAGAGGGGTTTAAGCTCATTAATTGCTTCCAACCCCGTTTGTCACACACTCACCACACACACACACATATACACACACACACAAAGAGAAAAACAGATGCACCAGACCACAGAGAGTGGGGAACAAACAACACAGGACCTCCAGCCAGCGAGGCTATCCCTCAAGGCAGGCAGCCACACAACCATCCCTCCATTCCCCCTCCTTTTTCAGGGGGATGATCTGTCTGGACACTCCCTGGTGCCCCCTGCAATGCCACTCATTGTTCCATATTGATAGAGGCAGAAGTGGGAGAGTGGGGAAGAAGTAAAAGCTGAGGTATACAGGCAAATGAAGCTGTTTGTACAATCGCCAACCAATCCAAGCAGGAGGCAAATACCGTGTCCTGTGATATAACCAACATATGACCAACATATAACCAACGTTATATTACAGTACTATTTAAAACATGAAAGTATTATGTTACAACAGAGCCAAGTACATATTATTGTCCACCTTATCTCAAGACTTTATGGAAAACAGGAGACACATCATATTGTAACTGGCCAGCAACAGACGGGTTTAGGGGGGTCAGTAATTGAATTTGGTATCATTGCGCTCAAGCATCTTGTGACGGCTTGGGAGCCTGAAGGCTGGAGAGTGCATTCCTACCCACATGTAAGGATTCCGGTCTAGAATTCCTGGTTCAGTTAACAGTGTGATAAGAAGGGTATTGGATGCGCTTAGGAAGACACATATCTCGACAGAGACTGTCCCAAGTATGCCAGGAGTTCAAATGAAACGAAGCCTTAATCACAAATTGAATATCACAGAAAATAAATATGAAAGAAATAAGAAAAAAAAAGGAAAATATTGTAAAAGCATTGCAAGTTCCCAGGGGCACAGTGGGCTCCATCAGTGAGAAATGGAAGACACTTAGAACAATGAAGACTACCTAGATCGAGCAAGAAGGGCATTGGTCAGGGAGATGACCAAGAATCCAATGGCCACTCTAATCGAGCTTCAGAGTTTCTCTGCAGAGCTGTAACAACTTGCCTAAAGGACCACCATCTCTGCAGGCCGATCAGGCCTCCCGAGTAAAAGGCATAAGACAGACCATGAAGAAGGCAGGGACTGGGAGACTGGTCATGGCTGAGGAAATTATGAACAGGGCAAAATACGAGCTGTCCTTTATGTAAACTTGATCAAGAGTGCACAGGACCCTTGACTGAAACAGTCAGAGCCATTGAACATATGAGGAGAGACTTGAAGATTGCAAGTCACTGATGCTTCCCATCCAATCAGACAGAGCTTGAGAGGATCTAAAAGGACGAATGGGACATACTGCCCAAATCCAGGTGTGCAAAGCCAGCAAAGGCATACCCAAGAAGACTTGAAGCTGTGATCACTGCCAAAGGGGCTTCTACAAAGTACTGAATAAAGGGTCTGAACACTTATATAGATGAGATATTTCAGTTTTTTATTTTCAATTAATTGGCAATTTATATAAACAGATATTTGCTTTGACATTGTGGGATACTTTGTGTTGATTGATGGCAAAATATGTATAAATTATAAATTAAGTCGATAACACAACAAATTGTGGTGAATGTGAAGGGGTCTGAATACTTTCCGAAAGCACTGTAGTTCAGAGAGGGCTTCCTAAATAATTTAACATGAAGCTTACAGCACTCTACATCTATCACCATTTTATTTCAGTGCCCAGGAGACAACGTTCAAGGTCAGGCCTAAGCAGGCGCACTCCATCCAAGCAGCAAACCCCAGGACACACACAGACTTTATGGCCTAATCCACAGCTATGTGCCAAGGAGCATTCTGAAGAGATCCCAGTGGTTTCTCCCAGACAACAACACAAAAGTTTTAATCACATCTTGAAGAGAGAGGGAGTGAGATAGGGACATAGGAAGGAAGACAAATAAAAACAAGAATAATCCTTGGGGAAATGGCAGATTTGCGTATTCCTCTACAGTATCTCCCCGGCAACCAAATAATAATTGATTTACCTTTAATTACAGCGTCATCTTCCTGACTTCAGTTCTATTTGCATTGTCTCAAAAACCCAGACAAGGTTTTTGTTCTCCTATCATTTACAATGGACAATTTATGTATTTTCCCTATATTGCTTACTGCTGATATTAACTAAGCACCAGTATTTACAAGGTAGGTCTGGTGATTACTCGTCCAGCTCCACTGTCCTATGCTGCAAACATACACAGTTTTAACTCAGCACTCAATGAAGTCATAAACCCTGGGAAATCAATACAATTATAAAGACATTTTTTTAGCCTTTCTTTAATAATTGGATGAGTATGCACTATCTCTCAGGAGGAGATGAAGCACTCAACAACACTAACTAGACAACTAGACATAAAATGTAAAACTTAATTAAATAAATTAATGTTATTATAAGACCGTCATCACTGCATGAGCCAGATGTGCTGCGTGTTACAGGCTTTGCTTTTCTTTCTTTGTATTATGAGATGACAATAGCACATTGGGTTGGCACTGTTCAGATACATCTCGTTTTTACATTTACATTTTAGTCATTTAGCAGATGGTCTCATCCACAGCAACTTTAACGCCTTAATCTTGAGATAGCTAGTTGGGACAACCACACACCCCAGTAAATATGAAGTACACAATGAATCAGCTAACAGGAAAGTAAGGGCTAAAACAAAAAACGAATAAATAATTTAAGCATTGTGCGGTGGTGGTGTTTCCTGATGTTCTTCACCTATGCTGGTCACCTTGTAAGTCTGGATGTCTTTCTCCTGGATAGCTAATATTTTTTCTTTTGTTTGACAACATGATGTGGCCACTCCCATTGGTGTCTTTCAGAGCTTCATTGAGACCACTTTTGTTTTGTTTTCGTTGCTGAATTGACACATTTGTTAGTTGCCTTTTCATTTGCGTGGCAATATTTTTGGTTTGTTATTTGGGAATGATGATATAACCATTTCACGCATTCCTAAACAACATCTAAAATGGTCACATTCAGGCATTTACTCCAGTACAAACATTTTGATTTATGTAAATATGGACTCAATCATGTCTTGATGCTGGCTAATTTGTTTGCTTCTGTTTTGAGGCAAATAATGGCAAATTGGAAGGAGAGCAGAGGGCTCTTGAAACTGTGGGCTGACTCAGCTTTTTGCCGAGAGCTCTCACTCCAGGGGTAACTCTAAAGTCTTCATCCTCTCTCGAGTCCAATTCTACGCCGGTGTGACAGAATTAGGTCATGTCATTATTTTTCCACTGATTCCCTTTGTGTTTGTACTTCCCGTACCATTCTGTTTACTGTGTGAAGCAGAACCTGGTGAATCAGCCAATATAATCCATTAAGGCTAATGTATTAACAGAATGTGGCCTTTTGCTGTCTTTTTGCTGAGGTAAAGTCCCCGGAAAAAACATATGTCACAAAGATGTCTGTAAATATCAAACCAAAAAAATCTAAAAGTACGCTAAGAAGGAACCGGTGAAAATGGAAAAACACCTTCTTTGGGGCATTTACCTTTGGTGTTATTACACTTTTATGCACAATAACACTAAAAGTAATCTCAAATCATTTTCCACAATTTTGAGGGAAACTACATATTGTAAATAAACTTCCAAACTCCAAATAAACTCCATATAAAATTGCAAAATGGTTTATGAAAATACAAAACAATTGTATATAGTATGTTAACTTGGCACTAACTGGAATCTAACAGAAAATGATTAGATTAGATTCAACTTTATTATCATTGAAGAGTATGAGTACAGTACAACGAAATGCAGTTAGCATCTAACCAGAAGTGCAAATAGAAGAGGGCAGGTAATTTACAAGTATTATGAATGCTTGTACTATGCATTATCTTACAGTTCTCTGCATATTCCCCCTTCTTTCTACTGACAGCGACCCAAGCGAAGCAAGACAGAGACAAAAATAGTCGCTCACGCAGAAGGCGGGGTCACTTTAACAGACGTCATCAACACGTGTGCCAGTATACAGGTGTGAGACAGACCTACAGCTCCTTCTGTCTCTTTCTGTCTGTCTGCCTTTGCTCCTCATCTCTATCCCCCGTCGCCTGGATTCAATCATGACATGTTTAATATTCCTCTGACATTTCTGTCTTACTTTCATTAGCTCCCTTCATCTTTATGTACGTGCCCTACCCTTTTGTTGGGGTCAATGACGATTCCAGACACAGCCTCGCCTGTCCTGACATCATCCAGACAACGAAAGAGGATGGAAGGCGAACGGCAGTGGGGTTGGGAGGGGCTTGTAAATGTCTTCAGCATGAGGTAGCCAGAATGCAGTAAGTCAGTCCTAGGGATAGGGAGCTCTGGCTGGCCTGGTGGCTGAAGGGGGGGTGCTGGACCAATCCCTACTCGACACCTAATCATAAACTCCAGGAACTGAGGGGTATCTCGTCAAAAATGAACATTTATCAGTTAGAGAGTTTTCTTGCTCTCATTCTGTGGCTCTAAGGTATACTGCATTGGCTGGGCCAAAATAAATTTCAGTGATGGAATTTTACTGTCTGTGTTGGATATCAGTGTTCTTTAGCAGACCACATCTAGGCTGCATTCCAAACCCTGGTTTGGATCTGCTACTGGTGTCTATTTTCCAAAAGATTACATACAACTGTTGTGGAGCTAAAATGACCACTTTAGAGCAACTAAAGATGCAATTCAGAGTATGTGAGCGTAACAGAGCGAGAGCAGAGCGGGCCAAATTTGACTGGATCTTGGAGTGATATCGGAGAGGGCCAGAAGGTTGTCAATATCGCTCCAGTACCTCTCACTTCATGTGGTCAGGGAATACCCAGCCCTGCATTTGTAGGATAATCGTGTGCTGCTCAGCTCGTTAATTAAACATTTATTGAGTTTGCTAAATACTTTCCTAAAGAATCTCATGAAACACACAGGTATAATGAAGGTGACTTGGAGGACCAACAGCACATTTATAATCATCTTATATTAGTGCTAATTTAAGATAGCTAATAATACACTGATTTGTATTTATAGGAGAATCAGCAGCAACAAACTTAGCAGGAGAAAAATGCCTTTAGCTTCAAAATTACTTTTCTGCACGTAATACCTGGCAGTGTGGCAGAAGAAAATAGGCGCAAAACTGTCCCTAAATGAAGTGTGTCGGCTACAGGCCCTGGTAGACTTGGTGACTTCTTTAGCAGACCTCATCGATAATATGCAGAAGGAATTGGGGAACCTAGGCACGACTTTCCCGTGTGTCAAAAACATAACCAACAGACTCATATCAGACCGTCTCCACTCGGGATGGGCAGTAGAATACAGACATTGTAAAATTGTGGCTTTCTGAGTTAATGTTTATTTAATTCTAAGCAAGTAAGTTTCGTATTTCAGACAGCCTAGTTGCTAAATGATTTTTTAAATTTTGGTGATTGATTTTCCTGGCAGCCTAGAGGGTGTCACAAATGCTTTAACTTTTCTTTATAGGCTACATTTATACATTGAATAAGGTAAGGTATCACTGTCCCCTATTAATGACGTTTATTAAAATACGCAATAAACTTGTTTCAAATCACATATGGTAATGTTTCAATAATGGAAAAAATAGTCAACAAAATGTATGTTTTTAGTTTAAATTATGACTTGAACAGAAAATGTTTGACCAAGAAGTGGTATTTTTTTTTATCTCTGCATTTATGCTCTGACAAAAAACAGGACTCATCCCACTCTGTCAATGTGTACCTTGTTGCTGTAGGCTACATCTGTGAGTTCATCTTTGAAAGGAGAAATGGTCTTAACATTAAATGACACAAAGCAGACCAAGCACAAAACACATATTTCATGTACGATGAAATAAACATTTCAAAACACAGAACTCAAAAGTTCCGTTCTAAAACTGAAAACATTTCAATGGTTCCACAACTGAATTAATATAGCGGCACCATAATAACCTGGGCACCCTACTAATCCATTAAACTATAATAGGATGCTATGCAACATTTTATAAGATGTTACGCTAATTGCATTTTAGGTACACACAAAACCCGCTACCAAGCCTAGTGTTTGGGGAACTGCGACAGGGAGAGGTTCACACAGACATCAACGTCTTCTTCCAGTTTAAACGACTGTTCAGCCTGACAGTGCCATTAACAGTGAGAGCCAGACATGCAACATCGGGGACAGAATTGGACACATACTGTTAGAAGCTCAAAATACCACAACGACAGTGTGTCTCTTTTATCAATGCACTCTGCCATAGTGAAGCTGTGAAGACAAAGACAAAGGAGGCTGAGTAGACTGGAGCGGCCGTATAGCAGCACGCTACTCTATAGAGGTGCTGTAGAGACTGTAGACTCAGGGGACTGTCAGCTCTCCCACTGGGAAATTGCACCCCACAATGCACTTTAAGAAAGAGCCGGTCAGGGTTGATTCAGTCCTGGGCTGACGGGGAGGATGGGGGAGGGGAACGGAGGTTGGGGGGAAGACAACCAATATGACACTGACGATAGGGTATGATTACACTTTACGTGAACGTGGAAAAATCTTCTGGAACACACTATCCCTTACACGCGTGTCCAGCATGACTCGGCAGTGTGTGACAGGGAAGGCTAATCGATCCCGCACATTCAAGTATCTCGGGCATAAATCTGAAAAATAATAATTGATTTAAAGAAAAAATTTAATTCATACGACAGACAGAAAAGACAACAATACATTTTAAATTGTTATTCACATTACAGTGAGGCTAATTAAAAAACCCAAGGTCGCACCCAACCCCGGCTCTAAAACTAAACAATAAAAAGCTGTGAGGCTGTGCAGTGGATGAGGTGACGACATGCTAACAGTGGCCATGTGGCCAAACAGGGGATTAGAGCAATGCAAACACAGAGCTGAGTTAGCGGCGCTCAGGGCCGGTGGCACCAGCTCTCCCATGGCAGCAACAGCATTTTCCCCACAGCAGATCTGTTCAGCATAGATAAAACCAGACAGAACAACACTGAGCAGTTCCACGGCCAACAAATCATCAGGCGCTCATAGAGGATAGAGTGTTTTTGGTAAGACACAGAGAATTGATGAGCGTCAGTCTCTCGCCCAGTCCCGAGTGTTGATTAAGAAGACAAGCAGCAACATGGGTCTGGACTGAGGCCTTTGCCGTCAATAAAGTACAACGACCGGAAATGTAATTAACAGTAAGAGCATTGGCATCTCAATAAAGGACTTGTCCACTTGCAGCTGCGTCCAACCTAAGGTTGGTCAATTAAGAATGCTACATCTCATTTGTTCCCAGCACTAAATCTCAGCCAGGACGATTCATTTACAGTATAGACACGGTCAACGCCGCAGCATCTTTTGCAGAGGGAGACGAATCACTGCACCACTACTATCCAATCCAGGCACTGGGGACTGGGGTCTAATCTACTGTGCAAACTGCCATTAAGCAATGCTATTCAAGATGGCATTATTCATTTACAAATCCATCCTGGACAACAATGGTGAGGACACCCGTCACATCTTGCTGCTCAGCATACTAAACACTGAACATCGCAGAGCCAACAAACAGGGGAAGCATTGCTGATGTAATAATTGTAAGGACAGTATTGTCACTCAGCTGTATCTGTCCGTGTGGAGCTGATTAGCGTTTTGATAAGTGTATTGACTTGCCGTATTGACTGAAACCATTGGCTGGTCTTTTTTCAGAGGGAAAAAATAAGGTAAATGCAATTTGCTCGGAACATCTCAAATGTGTTAAATTCTCATGACCTTCCTGTTCTTTATGTAACAAAAAACCTAGAGCAGATTTGACTGTCAGTTTACATGTCTGTGTCTTATGTAGAACTTGAGAAGCTGCAGAATATAGACTTCTGTGTCAGGCAAATGTCATAATCCAGCCAAATTGTAAGAAGGGTTTAAGTCTTATCAAGGACAAGGAGAGAAGAATCAGAATACTTAAGCATATTTTGCATGTGGCACTATTAAAGCCAGCCCATCACACAGACAGACAAACAG
The DNA here is from genome assembly GCA_016801175.1 of Esox masquinongy. Lineage (NCBI taxonomy): Eukaryota > Metazoa > Chordata > Actinopteri > Esociformes > Esocidae > Esox > Esox masquinongy. Next base: position 84,361 of record JACXGI010000359.1, read on the forward strand.
CTTTGTTTCCTCGTCAATTGTGCCCCATAGAGGAGTGTTTCCTGCCTTTAGCTTCGCCGGAGACAATGGAGAGCACAATGAAAAGTAATCACATAATGATCAGAAATACAAGGCTGATTCACTTGACAGATTTCATGCCTACTCTTTTCAAGATTGTCAAAAGCTAACTCAAGATTCTTCTAGCGATTACTTTTTTCTAAAATTTTCCTACGTTCTCCAATTTCATGTGTCTGAAGGTACAACCTCATAAGCACAACTGAATTTATATTGTGAGATTAAAAAACATCCATAAAACATCAGTAGAGAGACTGTCAACAACCACAGCAAAGAGCTGCATTAGTTCATGCTGCATTTTTTATTCACTATTGTTAACAGTTTCAAACGCCACAGAAAGTCCATATACAACTGCACTACAACCAGCACTGTAGCTTTTTGAGAAGCTATGTGTTAAAGTAGGCTTGCCTTGTTTTTATTACCAGGTTCTATGTTTTTTAATGTCAAGTGATATTTCAAGTTCTCTGAAACATACATTTGCGCACAAGGCGGAAATATTGTGATGCACCGGGAGTTCCACTGCTGGATGGTAGAGAGTGTTTGCTTGTAATTTTTGTCTTAAAGATTGGTGGAGAATAAGCACGGGCAGAGTTTGCTCTCTCCTTCCGCTGATGCTGACCATCAGATGCAGGCACCACCATGCATCAAACATGTTTTAATACGCTTTCATGCTGGTTCTCTGTAATAATCAAACCCATAACAGCGGTGTTGCAAGCAGCAATTGAAACCTATTGAGATCAAATGGTTACCATGTTGAATGAGGATGCATGGATGTTTAATAGTCATTCATGAAGGCATTCAATGTGGTGGTGCTTTTCTCATAGCTGTTTGGCTGTTAAATTGTTAGGCCAATGTAGAATACTGTGATCATTATGTGACCTTGGAGACATTGATATGTTTTTAAGTCTGAGACATAGAGAGTAAACACAGGGAGAAGGTGATCCCCACGTCTGTAAACCTTCAGGAATACATAGAATATTTTAGTCTAGACCAGTACTACAGACTAAAGATCCACAACGCTGTGGCGTTTTGGACTTCCATGATGATTGTCTTCCACGATGATTATCTCCTCTTCCTCAGAGAAACAGGGATTCCAAAATCAAATGATTCAAGCGAATTTGAAACTGTTGAAAATTTTAAAATGTTTTTTTTTCAAATGCAATATGTGTGTAGCCTACAGGCCATGAATATTTCCCTTTCACTTCTTGATAAGAAATTGCCATTTGATTTGGACAAGTATAATCACTAACAGATTATTACATAAATAATTTAAACAATGTCTCAGGTGTGCTAAATTGACTTGATTTGATAGATTTGCTGTGGCACACGAAATGTATTTTCAAGTAGAATTGCTTAGTTAAATGTTCTGATGACAGTACCCACCAGAGGGCGAAATTATCTTAAAAATTGTTGGCTGCAATGAGGATTATAAGAAAGCAGCAACATCCACAGGAGCTTATAAGGACTGGCCAATTACGGTTGCAATTAAGATCAGCTGCGCAGGTGAATTTAGTGTGAATTGATGGTTATCCGAGAGATCAGCTGGCGATAATTTAGTGGCCAGTCTTCATTGCAATAGGCCCTCTGAGTCCATCACACACCCACCCCCCTTTTTGTGGCTTTCGCCTCACTGCCCAAATCAGTCCTCTAAAGAAATACCCCTGTTTCCTCCAACCCCTCCCCTCTCTCCCCTCCCTCATTTTTCAATTCGTTTTTTTTCTCTCTTTTTCCAGGGAAAATGACCTAGTTCCAGGTGCCTGGCTTAGAAAGTCGCTGAGCAAAATCCACTTTCACCCTTGCCCCATGAGGTCCCCGGATACATATCCCACAATCCCCCAGCACTGACATCAGACATCTGAAACGGCTGACACACCACACACTGACCTAGAACAGCAATCTGACTCAACAACTAAATGGAGGGAGAAACGGAGAACAAGCCTCCCATGAGATGAGGAGAGGCACATGAAGAGAACAAGTTATAGATCCTGTGTTTGTAGTCTGGGGGAAGGAAAGGGGAGACAACCTGTAATGGATAGCCTACTGTTCAATTCAACTGGAGGATGTGTATAAATACATTCATGTAAACATTTAGTTATCTACAATCTCGTATTGCTTGCATACGGATCCTTTGTGTATTTGTGATTTATACAGACTCAAATATGCCTTAAATTGAAGTGTCTCTGTGGTCCTTTAGAGTTGGATAGAACGTGGCTGTTGTTGAAATGGGCCAGTGTCTTGTGACAAAGCTTTTCCCCATCTGTCTCTTCCAGTTAACTCGCTGCCTCGAACATGATCCCTGGAGTTAACCAACACTAATTACCTTGGACAAACCATTTCAGTTTCTAAATATTCTGTTTCCATCCTTCACATATGCACTAGAAAACACTATGTGAAACAAAATATATAAATAGTCCAGTGTTAGCAGCTTCACAAAATGTGGTGGTGAGCCCATTTTTTAAGCCTAACTATAGCCTTAGGTCACTTAACTAAAACAAGGAGTTAAATAATTGATTTAAAATAGGTTAATGTAAAGAGAGAGTTATTAAGTCTTGTCGGCCCCATGTAAAGAAGCCACACTTAACCCCCACTGTATGCATGGATAGCTTGTTTAATCATTTATGACTCCTCTTCTTTCGGCATTGTGTCCAGTGATGTTTTCTGATGAGACAGTCTGTCTGGACACACTAGTCACTACAAGATAACGACCGACTAGCAAAACATTCCACAACAATAACAGATGTGTATATTAAATAGGCCTTAACTCAGGCCAGACGTCTGCACATGTTATTCTACCACACGACTCTTCCCCAGAAGCAGTAAATGTTGAAGGTAAACAACAAGCCTCTCATGACATGAGCAGTCTCACCCTAAAAAGCATATTCCTACATAACTGTTATACTATCAACCTCGGTGGTGTTGATGAGTTTCCAACAGTATGTGGAGAATTGAGCTGCTCTATCACAGGGCACGGCCAAGTCTGACTGGGGAGAGTGAACAGTGTTGGAAGGGGGGAAACATTTGTTGAGTGCAGTGGTATCATGCAGGTCATAGGGACAGAGCTCGTCTTTGTTGGCCTCTTTATTAAATCTCTAATTGGCCCATGTGATGAGGGGAACATTTCCAGGGTAATTTTAAGAGACCCCTCAATTTAGAAATTTCCTGAAACAGAGGGTTCATTGAAGGTATGGTAGTGCGCCAAGCTCTTAAAACAGGATTCCGGTTGACAAGAAAATCCACACTAATGTTGCAACTTAAACTTAAACATTCTTTTTTTAATGGGAAAATAGCGTGCAGGTAGTGGCAAGTTGATAATAGTAAAAGACAAATTATTACTATGCTGTATCATAAAAATCTCCAAGCATTTTCAAAAGCGTGTTCCAAAAGCGCAGTGTGTAGGTCTCCACAAAAAGAATTATGCAATATCAGCATGAGCTGCTAATTTGTCAACATAACACATCTTCACTTATGACCCTTCATCATTTTTGGGGGTCCAGACACAGCAGGGAGCTGATATGGGGCCATATAGGAAGAAGACAAATGATAAACCTGCTAGATCATTTTCCCAGCAGACTCCCAGGGTTAGTTCCAGCCTGATACTAGAGCCTACAGTAAAAGACTGAGAGACAGCAGGACAGCAGCAGAATGATAAAATGTGTCTGGAAGGCAGAGCCAGGCTTTTGCAGCTAGTTGCATTTTGACCAACTGAAAAATGACAATATTTTTTGTTTAATTTTCAGACACCATTCCCATTCTCAATGGAGTAGCCTGCACAGTAGTAAAGATTAAGCTAAATATTTCCATGCGAGAATCATTCATGTAATCATTCATATTATTAATTGTATGTGCATGCAAAATATACCCCGAAACATTTATGTGCCAGAAACAGGAATTAACTTTTTATTTCAGCTTTTTGCAGTTACAAACAGGGGTGTAGTTGAGTGTACTAGCACACAGTTTTATTTGTGGAATAGAATTTCCTTTCCACCATAACCACAATTTTGTAGTGATTGAATATTGAATTGCAATTCACTTTTGTTTGGGATTGAATGGGCATTTATTTAATATAATTTCCTCACCTTGCTAACATTTTATTATCATTTACTGACATGATATGCTTTGTTAGTGTTATTGAATTGAACGATTTTCTTTGTTTAAGGTAACCAGACATACATTCCTGTTTTCGAGAAACATATCCTACTTTTTGGTAGACTGTCAACACTACAGATATGCCTGCTAATGTCCCTGGTTAGTAATACTAAAGATAAATCACAGTTCGGAAATCAGACACTTTTCTAAAGATTGCCTGTACATATTTCATATATGCTAGTCAAAAGTTTGGAAACACCTACTCATTCAAGGGTATTTATTTTACTACCTCTACCACATTTGTCTCTTCTGCAAACCTTATGATCAAGTTCAATCAGTAATTCACTGTAACCACTGCATAAACGTCACTGGCCCGCAACACTGTTGCATTGCATAATGTTAAAATCTGAAATATCTATGCAAAGGAAAAATAAATGTGTTCCAAATTTTCACTTTAGAAATCTGGTTACATGATTTTTTGTTGGTGTCAGTATGTGATACATTGCACTGCAATAGCAGCTTAAAGTGAGATTTTAGCAAGTTTATACTACAAAACAAAGTGAAACCGAAATGGGGTCCCCCTGAGAGAATCTGCAATCTTATCAAACACATGAATATCTTCCTTCTCTTCATCAGATATCAATGTTTTAGATTCAATGAAGGGCCTTTTACACTTGTAAGAGGGCACTTTCACATAATTTCATGTTAGAATAATATACTGTATAATATAAAGAAAATGTAATATTACTCTCACATGTATAATAATATGTTTAAATCTACTTTGCAGCAAGCTGTGTCTGAGGAAGGCTGCAATAAAGGAAGAGAGATAGAGGAACCATGCAGAGGGGGTTAGTGCTTAGGTCCTTTTAATTTTAGGTCATTTTAATGACAGACTAAACTTTGTCTAATCCAGTGATATCAGAAAGGTGGTGCAGGGCAATACAAGAACAACTGAATATTGTCATGCAAACAGAAATTTCAAAATGTTTTAGTGATACAGACTGGAATAGCTGGGGCAGGCAAAGACAGAGAAGATATCCAAGCTTTTGGACAGTAAAGCAGCATACAGACTTAAAAAAGAACTGCAGAAATACAAACATTTAAAATGAAATATATTTATGCTTATAGTATTGGTTATTAGTCTTGATGGCATGCCCTCAGCAACTGGCTACCACACAGACTTATAGATAGGTCTATTCACAACAAATCAAGCCACCTCCAAACTGTTAACTACATACCTGCACTATGCTGCACTCTAAACTCTGCTCATCTCCCTGCATCTAAGTAGCATTGCATATACTGGAACTGTACATTTGTTAATGTGTACCTCAACAGTAAAGCCATGCATCATATCCAATTGTATACAGTCCAGTAGTCTGTACAGTAATTATAAGTCAACTTGGCAAAGATACTGACAAGCACACATGTAATCATACTTATCAGTGACTCTGATAATCCCCTGGATTTGATAAGTAACCAACTTTTTTTTACGAATACACCTCTGAAAATAAGACAGGCTACCATCTGTGAACCCACATAACAGTGGTAAATGGATAAGAAACTAAATGTTACGTTTACTTAAATATGCTGCACTGCTCTCGAATTATGAAACATTGTCTAGGCTACTCAACACAAATAATAATAATTACAGTACTTCCAATATTAGCATAGCCCAAATACTTCAATGTAAAAGATTAAGCTCTTAAAGATGAAGTCCAAGATTTTTGGCCAGTCATTGTAAAAGTGGGACTGCGGAGCCAAAAACGGTCCATTAAAATCGAGTACTATGTCATGTGTGTCAACATGTTCCTCATTTCATCACAACGACTCGCTAAAAAGACAGTTTAAAAAATAACTTGTTGTTTACCAAAGTTTCAGACCCGATCTTTCAAATAATCTATGTATTATAAATTGCATTGCCTATGGGATTGCATAAGAATACTACAGCAGCACTTGAAATACATACTGCAGTGTCTATATTTACTAAGCTATAAGCCAAAACCAAATAAAAATGCAAATGCTTATATGTTATATGGCTACTTCAGGAAATGTATGGATGGCCACAAAGACGGTGAAGATTTTATTCAGCAAAGGTGCTGAAAATAAATATTTTTGATTCCAAAAATAAAACACATGCTTTCAGTTCTTACTCAGTGTAAATGGCATCATGTTAGAGGCTTCATGTTTTAAATTTTAGATTTGATGAATAAGCCGGTCATCATATGACCGGCATATTCAGAACACATCACTCGGGTTCTTAAATCTTTGCACTGGCTTCCAGTCAGTTACAGAATAGATTGTAAAGTGGTGCTTTTAGTTTATAAATCTCTGAATGGTTTAGGACCCGAATACATTTCTGATATGTTTGAAGAATATAAACCGAACAGGGCTCTTAGATCCATGAACACAGGTCAGATAGTAGAGCCCAGAGTCCAAACTAAACATGGAGAAGCTGCGTTTAGCACTTATGCTGTACACAACTGGAATAAACTACCAGAAGATCTTAGACGTGCCCCAAACATATCAATTTTTCAATCCAGGTTAAAAACACTTCTCTTTTCACATGCCTATAACTGAGCACTTAAACTTAACCACACTGTTTAGCCTTGTACCTTCCTTATAGATGTTTTTATCCCATTTTTATTATTTTCATATTTTCTTATTCGATTTTTTATTATGATGTTGTTTTGATGTTTTCATTTGAGAATTTGATTTTATATTATTGTATTTTTATATTTTTTCTTTTTCTTTGTAAAGCACATTGAATTGCTTCGATGTATGAATTGTGCTATATAAATAAACTTGCTTGCCTGCTTGCTTGCATATCCACTATTTGCTTGAAATACTTACCAGCATGCAATACGATAATGCAAGCAATAGAAAATATGCACACAAATGGAATAAAGTTTGCATTGAGGAAGGCGCATTCTCACACAAATTTCATCTCTAATAAATCTCAAATTTCACAGGAAAACAGGTGCATGTTTTTAGGAATATTTTATACATATGCATAAATGAGGCCTCAAGAGGCAGGCCGGAGCACAGAGCCTTTATAGCAGATAGCCAGATACAAGTGCTTAAGTGCTGCTCCTAAACACCCTGCATTTACGATGGTGTCAGGACTGACCTAAAATGAAGTTATAAGAGGCAGGTCATAAATTATAAGAAGAAAATGCTAAGATGAGGGCATTTCTAAGAGGGATAGACCAGTGTGGCCTGCCCAAAGTGGTGTAATCCTAAAGCACAACAAATAACAATTTATTGTAAGTATGGGGTCAGATAGGTCAGGGGGGTAAAGACATTATTCTTGACAGGGACATAAAAACAACAACCACAAAGCAGAGTAGTAGTAGTAGCAGCCAACATGTCATAGCAGTGAAGGATGAAATACTTATTTTAGCCATTACCTTATTTTTGGCAGGGTACTCAACTAAGAAACCCTTTAATGTACCAATTACATGGATTCTTGTCATAGCAAACCTTCCCATATCTAAAGTATAAAGTAAAAAAGGCAATTTGTGACACCTCTTTTTTTTTTTTTATTATTAACATTGTTTCATTACAACAAGTAGACAGCACATGTGGTCTTAAAGACGGAAGTAAGGGAGGGTAGAGAGAGTGACAAATACATCTGGAAGCTATTTCCTCCACTAGAGTAAAAAGTCTCTACTGTTTAACAGCTTTCCCCTCCCCATTAACACCACCAAATCAGCACCCCCCCCCCCCACACACACACACACACACACAAAGTTCTCCCAATCCTATAAAGTCTGTTTTATATTTTTTCCATATTCTTTTGTTTCTCTCCCAAAAACATTTTTTTTTTTCAATTTAAAAACTTCCTCAGTTCTAGCTATTTTTTTCTTTTCAGACTCAAAATTGCACTTTGTTCATAAAAAACAACATGAAAATAAATATTTCATTAGCCTTATGATGTGTTTTGTTATTTCAGCTTGATCATTCGTGGAAGCGCACTCTTTCTCCCTGACTTTAGTCTACTTTTGCCATTTGTGCCCGACCAAACTGATGATCATTTTAGCTGTATCTGGGATTTGCATCTGCATTTAATGATCTCTCAATGTGAGTCATACCTTCATGGTAGGCAGAGATGACGCATCCCTATCCAGATATAGATCATCCTAACAAGACAGTTTTATGTCCTAAAGCCTAAAAAAACAAATGTCATGATAGGAAAGAAAACTTTCATTTTAATAGACAGCGCAAGCTCAGATTTCCTGGACTATCGGGATAAAGAATGACAATGTTTTACCATTTGTGGCTCATATCCATCTAAGTCCTGGTACTGTGGAATCTGTGTAATAATGTGTCGCCTCCAAATTATGTAAAAGTATCTGATAATCATTGTGAAACTCAGCAATGACACTTGGATGGTTTTGTGCCACAAATGGTAAAATGCCAAAGACACCAAATCCCCGATCTCAGTCATAGCTTGTCTACAGAATTCTAACATTGTCATGTGTAATGTGCTAACCTGTAATTTTCAAATTTGGGTGAACAATCCATTTAACACAGTGTAATAGACATTCAACGTTATTGACAATGTTCTATGGGTTTAAACATCCTATTCAATTAGTCTATCTTGCAATTTGTTTGGACTCTTTCATTATTAAGCCTATTAGGTTTAGGCTTTTGGCAGAACACTTTTTGAGATGGAACTCTGTTAGGCCTGTAGATGAATTGTGATAGTTCAGATGATGAAATCATACACCAGACAACAAGTCACATTTAAAACCAATTTTAAAACACTAAATCATAAAATGTAGTTTCTGCTGGTGTGATGCAATGGGTTAGAGGTGAACATAGATCATAGTGAATTTAACCAACTCGGACAATTTGAAATGTTTGCAAAAAAATTTAATGATGTATGGTTTGACTCCAACTGAGATAATTTGAAATATACATATAACATATATATTCTCCTTCGGAAGCAATATAAATACCAATATGTTTCAAATGTAGACTATGGCATATAATCCAATACACCATTTGGCACATAGTCCTGCAGTGTCTTCACAGTGGTTCACTGTGCTGTGCGTGACTCCGACATCACCATCGACGATGGCTGTCAATCACCATTAATAGACAATGGAATTGTAACGATGCCCAACATTAGTTCCCGGTGTTTCTGTAGCACTCACATGAATGCAATTTGCAAAACAATTAGCCAATGCTTTTACACAAATTGCTGGTCATTGCAATATCATTGCACTAGGTACAGTCACGTGAAAAAGAAAGAACACCCCCTGGAAAGTGTTCTATTTTATTCTTTACATATTTGGACATATGGATATGTACTCGCATTTCAACACTATTGATCTGTCCTATGTTGATTGATTTTCTCTATTTGTAGGCAGTCCTTTGCACAGTGTAATGATGTACTTTGAATTGCTTGGAAATGGCTTTGTAAGCCGCCACAGACTCATGTACATCAATAATCTGTCTTCCCAGGGCCTCGGATAGGTATTTTGATCGCAGCATGATTTGTTACCACACACCCATACACTTAAGACCAAACCAGACCAAATATCTAATCTTTATGTATGGTTGGACACTCCCAAGTCATTCTTTAATGATTTTCTAATCATTTGTACGTTTTCGCGTACCTGATTCTAATTTAAGCAATTTTATGTGATGGTAAAGTTAGAGGTGTATGTATTATTTCCACATGAGGAAATTGCATTTCTGTTTATTTTAATTCCATAGAGATTTTAAAATGTATTTTTGTTAAATTGGGTAACCTATGAATGTGGTTGGAAATAAGGTTCAAATATGTACAGAAAAGACAGCTTTCCAGGAGTTTTACTTTTTCAACATTTAGTTTAGTGTTTTGGGAAAGCTCAAGGCAAACCACAAGGCGTCATCATACGTAGACAAGAGCATACATACTGTTCTGGACTTGATACACAAGGGAAAAGTATCAAATTTTCTAATGCATTGAGTTGTCTTTTTACTAAAGTTAAATTAATTTGTTTTAATGTCTGGATTCATGATTATGGAATAGGGTCTTATCAAACAGAAAATGGGTTCAGTCTGGGAACAGCAAAGCCCACGGGGACTGCTATGAGGGGTTGTATTCTACTGCTAGTCTGCTGTTCTGGTTTTGGGTAGTCAGCCCACTGGGGAAACAAAGAGGTTGTTTACAATGACAGTGGTATGTAGCAGGCCTATGGACATGGACTCTAAGACTGCGGTATTTACAAAAAGGTAGAAGACCTGAGGTATCTCTAGTTTGTCAATTGAATCAGAGGAGCTAAAACCTTTCAGAAATTCACTTGTTCCCTCCACCAGAGGAAACTGCGTAGCCACATCTATGGCCGACTGTGTTTTGAAACAACACTTAAATTGCTTGACTACCTTGACATGGTCAATGAAGAGCAGCACAAGTGCAGGAATATTTTGAATTCATAAGAACACATTCCAAACAGAATCAAAAGTGAAAAGGGGTAAAAATGTGGATTGATAGAGATGTTACAGCAAAAGGTTTCATGTGAGATAGACACTTCCGCAACACACACTCCCCTTAGAGCAACACTTGGAGAACAATGGCCCCTGCTCTCCAGACACAACATCACTCAGCCTTGTTCTGTGCTAGGGGATTTACAGCAAACAGATTTCCCCATGATCAAACCTGCTGTGGGCCAGGACGGCTCGTAAATCTGGGCCCTGGCCTGCTCCACAACTTCCCCCAATACTGATTTATACTGCGGAATTAGCTCCCATTCCAATGAGGCAGATGCTACTGTATGCAGGCAGAATATCAGAGGAGACATGGGGATACAGACCATGTCATTTGACCTACTCTACTTAGTACATATAAACTATTAGGAGGCAACCAGGAGGATATCATGCAGTAAATGTATTAGCTTAGGGCAGTATTTCTTATAGTCACAGTTACTAAATATTTCCAGCATTATAACAAAATCCAAAGCAACAAACCATTAATTGGCATTAAATATTAAAAACACCAGTCAATATCTAAAATAGTTTAATAAAACTTGATTTTTGTTGACTTAACTGTCTTCTGAACATATGACAAGATTGGAAAAATGTAACAGTTTATGCACACACACACGCACACACGCTCACACACACCAGCGGTGATATCACCCAAGCAGTGACATCACACCAACAGTGAAATCACACCAGCCTAAGCAATAACATACACCTGACAACCTTGGTGTCATACACAGTCTGCTCCTGAATCACTGAAGGCCTTTCCTTATTTCAACAGTAATATATTTCTCACCGCAGCCTCCACAGAGGTGATATGAAAACTACATGGACCACAAGAGGAATTGATGCGACAAACTGCTGCTACTTTAACGGAAGCTTATTGTCTACATTTCAATACTTTTTGTTAACTGATGATTACATTACAGCTGTTTCAGCTGAATGCATCTTCCTTAGTGTCAGAGTGGAAGTACCCAATAATGTGTAATAGAATTAGCAGAATCCCCATCAAAGACACAGCTGTTCATTACCTACACAAGAGTACAGGTGCAAAATCAAATCAATCAGATAAAATCATCGTTCATTCATAATTTGCAACATTACAGTTAGTTTTGTCTGAAAGTATCAACTTACAAATCAATACAAACACATTAAAAGCTGTACTCAGCTCAGTTTTTCGCAATGAAAATTATTCATATTTATAAATAATAGTATGTTCTCAGAGATATCTAAACCTAGTTCCTCTCCTACAGACGTAATTGTATGCCAGTTACAGCCATCGGTAGGCAGCGGGGGACAGGAAGTACTAGGAGTTCATGGGTGATTTCCGCACGGCTCCAGAAAGCGGCTCATGTGCTCTATTCTTTTGCCAATACAAACAAGCCATTCTGAGAGGAGATACGGTGCAATTATATAGCCTCCTCCCGCATTCTCTGGCTCCCCATTATGGCAGGTAGTCTCACACTCCACACTGGGCTACAACAGGCTATCCCTCAGAGCAAACATTTCATTGGCTAACATGAAGAAACATTACAACCCACGGGATTAAACTTCTGCAATATCCACTTCCGATTGAATAAAACTATGATGTAACCAATTTATTTGGGTTCTTAGTGAGAATAATTGATTGGGTTTAACACCAAAGTTGCTAGTGGCTGGTGGGAATACGCCTTTTAAGATTGTGTGAAGTCTACTGCTACTTCTTTCACAATAAAAAACTATTTGTCATGCACCACTAAAACACATCCACTGACAAATACAATACTTCCAGCACTGTCTGTAAATAACACAAATTAGAATCTACCTAAAAACATCATGACGATGATCCACATTTAAGCATGTTAAAGAGAGGAGAGCAGCATCTTAAAGTCACTGTGCGTATATGTCCACACAATAAGGTCAACCCTTATGTCGACATGCTGATAATACCCTCAGAATATACTTGTTGGAGAAAAATAACTGGAATCTCAGCCTGTTCAGGTGGCATGTAACCTTTTCATCTACTTGATTTATTAAATGAACAGTGATCATTTAAAAATAAAAAGTTACATTTACTGGACCTTTAGATAATGTAAATGGAGCATTATAAAAAATTACAATATTTTCATTAAAACTGCACTAGGTTGGATTTTTTCAGTTAAAAAATTAAAGTTTTGTCCCCTATAAACATGTTGTGCAAGCTAAGGAGGCCCTCTAAGAGTTGTTTAGCAACACAGACAGTTCAGTGCCAGTGGAATGTCAATTTATAATTTTTGGAGTGTGCCGCTACTTTCCAGCTAATTCTCTTCCAGCAATCCTGCTCCAGCCAATCGCCTTCTGTGAGGCGGGCCTTACTCCTAGGCTCTTTTTGCGAACACACATTTTACCTGGATGATATTTGTAGCATAAGTATGCCATAGGGAGTGAAGTTCGCTTACTGTAAGAAACTATAATGGCAGCTAGAGAACAGGACAACAAACTACCAATTCCTTCCTTGTCTACTACAGCATATAATACGAAAACTGCAAAGAAGCGTAAGGAGACTAGCTCTCTATAGCTAGAAACCTGGAGTTGTTAGCAAGGCTAAGAATAACGTTGAACTCTGAGTTGTTGCTTTTTTTTGGAACAGGTAATTCTATTGATCATATTATTATTTGGAACTTAATTCTCTATCGAGCATTGATTCGGAACTGCTTTCTGACCAGTGAGGAACTGCAAAATGCTGTAATTTTATTTTACTGAAAAAATCTTACCTAGTGCAGCTTTAAGCAGATAAACATAAAAGGTGCTGAACCATCGTGCCAGACACTATCATCAGCATTGGCTAAATAGTGCTAACTGCCATAGACAGAGCCTATGTGACCCAACACATTTTACAATAACCAAAGAACTGGTTGTAGAGAATATATCAAGACATGCAGAACGGAGGGAGACTACTCTCCAAGAAGAAGGCATTCCAAACCCAAGCTTCTGAGAATTCCAGATAAAAAGAACTCATACAAACCACCAATATAGTAACAAACAGGTCAACCTATAAAAGCCAAGTCAACGAATGCTGCATCCTCTGAAGATGGAGAGGATTAGGTCCAAGGCTTGAGAGCAGAGAAGCAGTCAGAGGATGATAGATGACTGAGTTTAATGATGATCTTGAAGGGGGCAAGCCTGGGAAGTAGCCTGAGAGTTTTACAGCTGCTGGTCCTCTCTGCCCTTTTGTGTGGCACCCACTTGGTTCTGTCTCAGCAGCTCTCGGCGTTAGAACTCACCAAGCTCAGAAGAGTAGCCGGTTATCATCTGTCCTCTTCCTCAGCACTGCTGTATTCCTCACACTCAGCAAATAATTTTCACAAAAGAAAACTTAAACAAAATCTGATGTCTCTTATGTCTCCCTGCCAAATGTAACCGTACCTCTCAGGAATTATGTACGCATTGGAACTATTTTGTAAACCGTGATTACATTTACTATGAACATAAATTGTGCAATTACATTCACTATCAACATATCCCCACTGCTATTGGTTCTTAATTACTCATTATTGCGTTGCTCCTTAACATTTCACTATTATGTTGGTCCTTAGTGTTTTGCTATTATGTTGGTCCTTAACGTTTCGCTATTATTTTGGTCCTTAAAGTTTCGCTATTATATGTTGGTCCTTAACGTAAACAGTTCAATATGAAAAGTACCTCATTATGAATAACATTTACGGTTAACGGTTAAGGTTAACTTAGGGTTAAGGTTAGGTATGACGGTACTGGCGTTAGGGTTAGGATTAAGGTTAGGGTTAGGTTACGGTTAAGGTCAGGCATCACGGGACTGAGGTTAGGTTTAGGATGAAGGTTAAGGGTAAAGTTACAGAAACAGAAAATGCCTGTCTAAACGACACAATTCCACAACAATAGAGTGTCTCGCCTCCCCGCTTGAATTTTACTCGCAACCATCAGTCTGAAAGTAGGATATGGAAATGCACACCCACCATCCCCAACCACAACACCCTGACAAACAACCCCTCTATTTATTTATTGCCTTGGTCAGAGAAGATGTCAGTCCCCACAAGTTCAAATGCCACTCCTGAATATACAGGTTGAAGCTTCTTAGTTTTTTTTGGAGAAACCTCAACCATAGAAGAACAATGCTAGGCTAGTAGCATGGGAAAATATTGTGTAAACACTTTCTAAGTGACAACGACTACTGCCTGCCAAGCTGTGGGATAGTGGATATGCATTTATAAATCATACAAGTCAAGCAGCATCCAGGATCCAATTATATAATTATAACATTCAGGGTTGGCTAATGTCAGGATAATCAAAGGTTAGGGGCTACACTTGCACAGTTTGAAATGTATATTTTTAAATAAAATATAAATGCCATCAAGTAAACAAAGTTTACTAGGTATTAAGTATTTTCACAGAAAGAAAACGACAAACACCTTGTTGATTGGGAGTCAAATGACGTACATTCAATAATGCCTACTCCTGCGTCACTTGCACATTCTTGCAGGTCCTTGTTGTTCAGCAGTTTAATTGGCTAAAGGCATGTGCTAGAGTTCCTGCCCCCCCCCCCGTCAATCTTCTACAATCCAGTAAAATAGACTATTAGCTCTGTAAGGGAGATAGATGTTGAATGACAAGTGTCGGCTATAGTCATATTGCCAGATTTCTTAAACGATGGGCCGGGGTCCAAAGTATTCCCTAGGTATTTTCGAGGGTGCCAATGCAATCACACCATTTGCAGATAACTAGGCCACATAGAAATGGTACATTTTTTGTTTTGGTACCCCAGAGTACTTGGATAGCTTACTGAATTTAGGGTGTTCTCATTCTTAATCGCTCAAAGTGTACTGTTCATGGTACTACACTGCAGAACAAAAGCAAGGTGTGGCATTACAGACTGGATAGGATGAGAGAGGCGCAGATACGAGAGCAGAGTAAGAGCATCATGTTTTCAAAATGAAACATTCAGGGTCAATTATAAATATATGAATGTCTTTCTCCATCACATTAAAGACATGGTCAACCACATTCTTTACAGGGTTTATTTAAAGCAGATATGCTGCAGCACACCACCCCCAATCCTTTGTCACTGCTGAGGACTAAAAGTGGTCCTCGGGGATATACTGAACTGCAACTTAATCCTGGAAAAAATCCAATCAATAGACCACCAAGAACAACAACAAGGGACTATGGTAGTGATAAGAGAATGATTACTGATTTCATTCCAACAAAAAAAGTTCTTAATGTTATATTATAGACATTCCTTCTCATCCACTCTAGATTTTATTGCAAATGCAGAGCAAACAGACTTAATTGCTTGATGGTCAAAGATAGAAGTTCAGTTTTAATCCAGTGGAAAACTACAGAGATGAAAGATTTTTGGAGTTGGCTGCGCAGGAAAAGTGATTGCATCATTTCTCAGAAGGACCATTTGGAATATTGTTATATTCTAAGCAATAGGCACAGTGGGCAGTGTGAGTCATGGGGTGTTTTTCCGTTCATATAACGTTGTAGAGGTAGTCCATAATTCTCTCTGGTAGGGCTCAAAACTACATTATCCTGCCCATAACACCAATGGAGGGTGAGTGAAATAGTAGCATATGTATCATTCTGTAGTCATCACATAAAGTGCTGGAGATCGTGCGCAAGCTAGCTATCTTTCTCTTAAAGCTAACACGATTTCTCTCGCAGATCTTTATTGCTGATGATAAGCAAAATATAACTTGAAATGTACTGTTTTGTGGCCTAGGCTGGTCCTGCAGTCAAAGCCATTGCTTCCAGTACATTTAAGCTACTGCTGCAGGGTGGGGTTTTCAATCCAGCCCACTACCCATTGTGAATCAATGCAGATGATTTTCGTCTATTTTCTATTACCGAGCGTTGATAATAACATTGTGTGTGCTACCCAGAGAAGCAACCCAAAATAAATCTATGCAGAGGAAGATGGAGCACACTACCGCCAACTCAAGTCAGAAAGACCATATCTATACAACAAAAAGTCCCAAACCAGAAAAAGAGCTCATTGATTTTTGTAAACCTTTCAACTGTCAACTGAGAAAAGACCTCCATGACTTCCACTCAAGGAACATTCAATTGAACGTGTAAATGAGGAATAAAACATCTATACCAAGCAATGTTCTACAACTATTTAATCACAGGGCAAAATAAATAAGACAAAACAGTTGGTGTCGTGTAAAATCTGCCTCATAAGAGGGCTTCCCCAGGCCTCCGACTTGAAAGGATTCATGTAGAGAATTCTAACACAGCTTCCAGTGAATACATGATCAGTCCAACTGAACAGAATGATTGTGGATGTATTTCTTACCTTTTTTAGGTGTCCACTGCGGGTACCCACAAACACCACAGAGTGGTCTCCATAGGTGTAGGCTGCTACTGCTCCCATGCCGTCTACACGGTCGTCATACAGAGGGATCCCCTCTATCACCCGTAGACCCCCGAGAGGCTGGTTCAACACCAGTCCACAGAAATCATCACCAATCTGCTTTGGCTGCAAAACAAAACAGAAAGAAGACGATGAGAATGTAGAACACATCAAGGTTACAGATCAAATGTGGCCTGTTTATTCATTTAGGGGCCTGGAATTGCGAGCTTCTACTTAACAACTCTAGGGATACATAAAGAATAATGACCATGATCCCCTCAATTACTAAGACAAGAATTGTAATAAGAAATACAACTCTGAGAACAGGTGAGTGCACATTCTTGGCATGTTAAAAGATATTTAGTTTGGTTGTGGAAGCTTGCCTGGGGTCAGTCAGAATCATGCTGGTGTAGGAGGAGCAAATGGTTGGTGATGAGCCTTTATGAAGGATAAACATATCAAACAAGGCCTGTGCCAGAGTCCAGCACCCACACTCTCATTATGTGGTCAAGGGCTATTGCTACGCACGAGAAGGGACACATGAAGGCCGATGAAGCACGCCATAATCAAGAGCAGATTTGCATCAGCTATGTAGAGCCCTGTTATCTCCTAATGAAAACAAGCCTGCCTTCCTAAAGGGATCCAGGTCAGCTACTGATGCTTGTTGTTCTCCTCTCCATCTGCCCTGCCCTAAAAAATAGCATGTTGCTTTGGGTGGGGGTGGGGTGCCCTCAGCCATTAGGGCACAAGGAGGTAGGAAAACTGAACTTTCTGCACAGGCCTGAGCAACACATCTTGTAAAGGACACTTGAAATCAGCTCAACTCTTTCTGATTTAAATCCTTCAAACAAGTAATAAGATCCATTCCATTGAATACTCTGCTGTATCTAAATGCATCCCAACGTAACTGTATGTTTTATGAGTTGCCTGAAGGCAGCTGTAAGCCCAATACATCATACAGTGCATACGTAGCGTACTTGCCTAATACAGTGACATGACTTGAGCCAGCATAACATGACATAACCTTGCATAGAGATAACAATTTTCTTATGTTTTAATCCAGAACAATCCAGAATTTTTCAATTTGTCAAACATGATATAGATAAGCGAGGATTTCTTTTCTATACTGTTGCAGTATAGATTGTGGCCAGAGTGAAACCTGGCTGAAGGCTAAAATACACTACACACTAGAAAATACACACAATATAATACCTGAACGAGAACAGTAGGCAGCTGCTGAGAATCCTTTTTGCAAGTGACACATTTGGCAATGTATTTTTGTACATCAAATCAAATGATCCTTTCTATTCAAATTCATGAAAGGAATATTTGCGAGTAACGGCACTCTCCTGTGCATATCAATTCAGTTGAATTTTGTTCCCTTAAACCTGGTTAAGCTATTACAAACCTATGTAATATTATATGTGAGTGCTTTTCCAGATGTCTATTAGTTATAATCTCAAATGATGAAAAATGCCAAATAAATATAACAACTACAACTATACACAACAGGCTATACTACCCAATACATAATAGACTACACAATACAGTACACTACCCCACACATAACACACTACACAGTACACTGTGTAGTGAATTGTGTTATGTTCTGTAAAGTACAGAATACAACACATAATAAACTACAAAATACACTACGGAACACAACACATAATACACAACAATACACAGTACACTATCCAACACATAATACACACCACTACACAAAACACAAAAATGTACACGATACACAATAAACTACACATTACACTACATACTATCCTACCCAACAAATAATACACTACACAATACACTCCAGAACACAACACATAATACACTACACAATAAACTACACAACACATAATACACTACACAATACACAATAGACTACACAATGCACTACATAGTACACTACCCAACCCATTATACACTACACTAAATTACACTACACAACAGATGATACACTACACAACACATAACACACTGCACAATACACGCAATACAAAATTCAGTACACAGTACATAATTCCATACTTAATACAATACACTACCCAACACATAACAAACTACACTACACAATACTTAAAAACTACTCAACACAAAAAAAACTACACTAAACAATACGTTTTTTGCAGCATCTAGAGGCTCCACAAATCAGAGAGCATGTCATATTTAACAGTTCAAACTGTAGGGGACTAGTAATAGTAGTGTAACATTACACACGCCTGGCAGCACCTCCACAGGAGTCCTATTAGACAACAGGCCAGAGGCTATATCGACTGGGTAGGTCGGAGCATGTGTAGCAGAGGAAATCATCAGGGCAAACCTGTACACCTGTATCCATTTCTCCCAAAAAGACTAGCCAGGGAGCTAGCATGTCCACAGCAGATGATTTCTGCTGCCTCTCAGAAAGTTTAATAATGTTGTTTAATAATGTTTTAAACAAAGTTCAATCAAACGATCCCCTTAATGATTCATTAGTAGGCTACTCTGCTAAACCTAATGCTCTATTATTATTGGGAAATCAAGCATTTTCTTCATTTGGTTCTGTACTCCAATAGTTTGGATCAAACAACTAGGAGTTTAAAGTATGAATTATCAACTTTTATTTTTGTATGTGTGTATCCATTGACTTCAATATGTAGAAATGGCAACCATTTTCATTAATATTCTCCCCCCCATTACAGGATACCAAAAGTAAGTCTTGAAAATTGTCTTGGCAGGTGTTTCTGGTAACTCAGGTTTCTTTCATCACCTGCTCAAATTTGTGCAGGAAGACTGCTGTCAATGGCTAGTCTTGATTCTAGGCAGTGTTTGGTTTTGTCTGCTATTGGCGTCTGTCAACATGAGGACCAGAGGTGTCAAGGAAAGTCAAAAGAAGCTATTATGAGGCTAAACAATCAGAAAAAAAATACAGCCAAAACCTTAGTTTAAAAAACAACAGTTTGGACATCATTAAAAAACAAAAGCACTGGGGAGCCCATCAAATTCAAACAGCCTGGTAGGATAAGGAAGACTTCTACAATGGATCAAAGAAATATGCTCACGATAATGGAGAATAAAAACACTGTCTGACCGATCAGGAACCCTCTCCATGAGGTAGGTGTGGATGTGTTAGCCACTACAATCCTCAGAAGACTTCATCGCCAGAACTACAGAGGACACTACATGGGGCAAATCACTGGTTAACCTTATAAAGAGCATGACCAGGTTACAGTTCATAAGAGAGCCTGAAGAGACAAAGATTAAAATGTACCAGAGTGATGGCAAGAGGAAAGTGTGGAGTGAAAATTGTTCTCAACATACCACTTCATCAGTGAAATATGGTGAAAAGGCTGTCATGGCTTAGGTATGTATGGCTGCCACGAGAACAGGCTGGTTGTTCATGATGTGACTGCTGACAGCAGAAGCAGTACAAGTGAATTTGTCCAAAGTCATTGGATGACATCATACTACAAGACAATGACTCCAAACACACTGCCATAGCAACTATGGAGATTTTCAGATTTAAATCCAATTGAACATGCCTTTCATTTGTGGAAAATGAATCTTAAAGCCAAAATACTAATAAAGAAATCTACTGAAGGTGGTTGCAGTACAGGCTTGACAGAGAATCACCAGAAAAGGTACCCAGCATCTGATGGGTCAATAGTTGACAGACTTCAGGCAATGCAGGCTACTATAGCACATTTCAGGAAAACGCAGAATTTTCAAATGTGGTTGTCATGTAGCCAGAACTCAATTACATGAAATAGTTCTTAGGCTACTTACACTATTCAACAAGAATACGATTGAAATGCATTCCTTGAAACTAACTGAGAATCATCAGTTAATTGGTTCATTGAAATAAATAGTACTGGCTACACCACTAACAGAGACAAAAGGAAGAAAGAATCTAATTTCTGGACTCATTATTGGTAGTTTTTTTGCTGAAAGAGCTTGAGGTTAGAATAGTCTAGCAGACCAGCTAGCTCATGCGTGATTGCTGGATGTGAGAGTGTGTGATAAACTTGTGAGGTAGGTGATTGGCTGATGGTGGGACATGCTTCACATTTGCTCTAAGCATTGCTCACTTGGTGATATTGGCTGATTTAAGGGCAATTTAAGTGGCCATAGAATGCATAGAAGCCAGTGAGACACATCCACAGCAAAATGTGTGTGTTCTTTACAGGCCTGTGCAATTTGTTGCACCCCAGAGATTTTTCTAAATATAACTTTACTGAGACTTTTTCCAACATAGATTTTTTTACGTTAGAAAAAATGCCCAAGAGCTGTTCAAAAACTGTAACTCTACGGGCTAAAAACCTGGTTTGTCCACTCGGCTTAAGATATCCTAGGCCTAGAATGGGTTTATAAGCCGGAAATGGGTTTAAATGCCCTATATTCAATAGGGCATTTGGACAATGTAAGTTAATGGGGTATAGATGAAATATGCAAGTAAATGCAGTAGAATATTGCCTCTTCTGAGGCCTGAGGCTGGATAGAAGTACTTCATTTCAGTGGAATGACTTAAATGAACGGCTGATGACTCACCGTGTTGATACAGGGGAGCTCCTTGTTGAGCAGCCAGGGCAGTGACAGCTTGCCCTCCCCACGGTAACACGACTTGATCCTCTCCCTCATGGCCAGGTTGATCTGATGCAGGGTAAAGAGACACAGCACAGTTTCCTGAGGGGGATTGGCCCGGTTCTTCTGGCCCTGGGAGAACACCACAAACAGCACATCCTCGTCCTCAGACAGCCCCAAGGCCTGGGCCAGCATCCGACCTGGACGGTGCTTGTAAGCGGACTGGACCAGCCGGTACTCCACCCCATCTTTGGTGCAGCCCAGAGGAAACTCCACATAAGAGTAGAACTCTGTGTCATTGGAACACATCCGCACTATCTTGGAGGTGAAGAACTTTTCACCGGTGGCGTCCATCTGGGTGAGCTGCGTGTCCAGTTGCAACGTGAGGAAGTAGATGTAGGTGCGGCTGGAGAAACCATACACGTAATAGATGTCAAACGCCGGGTAGAGGGACAGCGTATCGGAGGGTATCTTTATTTGCGAGGACACAAACTCGTCCTGGTAGACCAGACTGAACATGTTGACGCTCTCTTCATCAGCAACCAGCTTACGGCTGGACAGGGTGGGAAAATACTCAGACTTGCCATCAATGGCTGCGCCGATGAACAGCCGGCTGCCCCCCTTCTCATTCTTCCACTTCCCTTCTGTTCTCTCTACCACCACTCCTGCCATGCCGTCAGCCTCCCGGGCACCGGAGAGGTAGTGCTCCTTGCGGTGGTGGGGCTCTCCCAGCTTGAAGAGGTCCTCTAGACGCAGGAACTGACAAACGCCCTGCCAGATGCTGCCGCACGCCACCAGGCGGTTGCCGGCGTAATCGACCAGCAGCAACTTGTTGACGTTGTCAGAGGACTCCAGTTTATGCGCGCAGGCTCGAACGCTGGGAGGGGGGTAACATTTGGCGTTGTCGTCCACGGGGCCGGTCATGTGTGAACGCAGCTCCGTTAGGTTGTCGGACAGCTTGTAAACCCGGTTCACTGCTCCCACGTAGACGTCTCCCGTTCGGCTGTGTACCGTGAGGTGAGTGAGGCTGGTGTCCGAGACCCTGTAGGTGCCCGTCTCGGGTTGAGGCTTGGTCGGGGCCATGGGGAACGCATTGTTGGAGTCAGAGTGTAAAAAAATGAAAAATATCACCAGCCATTTGGGTGTCATGATTGAGAACCTTTGGTGGTGGGGGGAATAGAGCTCTTCACGTGAGCTTATTGCAGTCCTTTGTCCGTCTCCGGCTTCAGTGGTTCATGTCTGAAATGAAAAAGATGTTGGGATAGGACATTAAAAGGATTGCAGTACTATATGCATGTTCATTTAATGGGGTTTACGCACTTTAAAAAATAAATAGTGGGAGAAAAAGCACATTCAATTTTCAGCACTTTCCAGTGAATCCCCCTCCCCCAACTCCTTCCGACTGTAGTCCATTTGGAGGTATTAATGACTAAATGTGCGAGTCGGCTACTGAGACAGCTGTGTGTTTGAGGGAGGTCTGGGGGACTGTATTGATTGGAGGGCTTCTGTTGGTGCCAGGGCTTGTCACTCCCACTCCCTTCACTCAATGGATTGCTAATAAACCTTTAAAGCCATCACTTACACTAATCCCAAGCACATTTGTTAATTAGGAAATATTGCTACTTGAAAAATAGAATGCGACGAAAGCAGAAGATGCGAATGGACAGAGAAAATGGCACTAAGATGTCTGTGTTGCTAAATAGTAGCTGTGAAGAAGGTAATGCTACAGTGCTCTATGAATCAAACATTACCCAACTGGTCAGTCATGGTCTGCACCCCTCCCCTACAAAAATCAGAGCTGCTGGAATGAAAGAGGCCCTTCTGGAAGTTCAACAGCCTGGGGTAGGGTTAGGATAGGAATTAGGAACACAGAAAGAATTGCCTTTTTGTCATTGTCACATTTCAGAGGTTTGGGGTTTCAGGTTTTAGCAGCACACAGACAGAAAGACAGATGGGACCTTTAGTTCTTTGTAACCACTATTTTGTTCTTTGGGTGTGTTTAACTCCAAATAACTACAGTACGTTTGTTGGGTTGCTATAACTGTAAAAACCTTTGAAGACCACAGATTATAATCACTATGTAGTAGCCACACAGGTGGCAGGAAAAAGCAGGAGCTCATCACGTCTCACCATCCACATAACAGTGTTTTACCAGAGATGTACTGTTTTACTACTATCACTCTCCTTTAAAGCATTTTACATTACATTCAGTTGGGGATATCAAATCCTTTGTTTCGCAAATGCATGCACACCAAAATAGCACCTTCATTTGTGCTTACAGGCCTAAATGGATATACAGGGATAAGAATAAAATTGGGTGCAGAGCCTGTGGTCTAGCGTTAATGCTCCTGGTCTAGGGGTAATGCTCCTGGGATAGCAGTAATGCTCATGGTCTAGAGGAAATTCTCCTGGTCTAGCGGTAATGCTCCTCGACCTGGTCTAGCGGTATGGCTCCTGGTCTAGCGGTAATGCTTCTGGTCTAGCGGTAATACTCCTGGTCTTGCGGAAATGCTCATGGTCTAGCGGAAATGCTCCTGGTCTAGCGGGAATGCTCCTCGACCTGGTCTAGCGAAACACTCCTGGTCTAGCGGTAATGCTCCTGGTCTACCGGTAATGCTCCCTGTCCAACGGTAATGCTCCTGGCTTAGTCACATATAATCCCTCTCCCCATTGGATACTGGGCGTTCAATTCCCTGCTCCAACCCATCAATCTGTGTCTCCTTCCTACTGTCTGGACCCTCTCTGTCATTTCAGCACTTTCTCAATAAAGTGTCAAAATAACCCCAATAAAATATACACAAAATGTAATGAATGAAAGAAATTCCAGGACTACTATGATAGTCTTGACGGAAGAAGATGTTCCCACATGTTTTCCCTTTCATCCAGCCATGACACTCACTACAGTGACTACAGCATGAATACAGAGATAGATAGAATCATTAAAGCTGCAAAAAACCACAGCAACATTTTCTCTATAGTAGCTACAGTTTGATAGTCCTGCCTCTGAGTGTTTTAATTTCTTCAATTATTCACTTTCAGTACATACAAAGATTTATCCATTGCAAATGGACTGATAGGAAAAAAATAAACAGCAGAACAGCAATTCTGAAGATTGTGGATGTACTCTGCCCTTACTAGTGTGTGACTCAATTATACACTCATTAAGGTCTGATACAGAATAGACGAGGGCACCTTCTGCCTTTAAATTCAGTGCAAAACCCCCAGTCTTTGCCCATTGTAATACAATGTTGTATTGTACTCCATTTCCTGGCCTGTGGTATACTATTGAGCAGCAGTCACAATGATTTCATTACCACAGAAGAGAGAGGAACACTGGTGCCAGTGAAAGCTGAATGCCTTAGCAGAAAATGTTGACCTGAAGTCTCAGAATTCAAAAGCAGTGATGGTGCTACAGCTGAATTGGAAAGCAGACTACAATGTATGTAAAAATAAAATGCAAATAACATAAGAAACCGCAGCAGGAAATAAGACATTCATCGTCGCTCAGTGAGAGAATCTGAGTGTGTGTTTAACCACTAACCACCTGATAATATGCTCATTTGACAGTGATTACTGTTAGTTGAAGACACACTAGTGTGAAACATGGATGTGATGTGATATGTAGTAACGGACAGATTGTGTAGGCTATTGCTCAGTTACAACCATTGGCTTGTTTAAGTCATAACATAAACCGTTATTAAAAAAAGCATTGTATTACAATGTGTGTTTGTGTTAGCTTCCAATAGAAGTGATATTCCAGTATAAGAGTTCTATGGTTATGCCAGGGTAAGATGAACCCCTCTTTTGACACTGGCTGCTCTTTCGCAATAGAGCTGAATTATGGGGAGTAATTTAGCAGACACTTATACAAACTTGCAACTAGTTGAATTCCTTAAAGAGTAAACATAAATAAGCTGCAATGAAAATCCTAGAAATGCACAGCTCTTGACTGTCACAAGCTCTTATAAAGATTTAAGATCTAAAGGTGAACAAATTGGATGCTCAACATTAACCAACATTAAGATAAAACCACTTATAATAGTATAATGTATACCAGGGGCCACTGATGAAATATGAGTATACTTCCAACGAAAAGGTTGAAAGTTCAAATCCCTTGAGCATTTATGCACACTTTACATGAAATGTTCCTAGGCATTGCAATTAAGGTTGGGTAATGTGTGGATTGACAAATCATTAAAATGTCCTGTTCAAACATTTTGAGAAACGACAGTATAGTCTTTTCTTATCTGGCAGAAATTACGCAAAATAATAAACTGTAGCTAAATACATTTGTTAACATATTTTATACAATATTATTATATATCAATTATACAAGCTACTCCAAATTTTTTTTTTTAAAGTGAACAATAAAACAGTGTTAGGCGTAGTTATCTTCTTCATCTTGTCTCGCTCCATAGATTTATTTTGGTAGCCTGCATAAAAATATCAGTTAAGCCTAGGGCTAATGCAATAACACAATGTCAGTGTTGCACTTTTAACTTAATTTCACTTAATATTTAATTAATCTTTAAATATTCTTTAAAACTTTACGGTACTAACTGACATCTTTTTTGGAGAGGGTTTTCGAATATTTTTACAATCGTTGGCATATAGATCCAGCGGGATAACAGGGAAGTTTGGTCACTGGTGAGGTTGTTTGCATTTAAATCTAAATTTAGGTTAAATCTCAAGTAATCTTAATACTGCATCATCCTTACAGCAATAACACTCCATATAGCAATAACATGTTATACAGCAGTAATATGCCAGATACCAATAACATGCCATATAACAATAACATCCCATAAAATAAAAGCATGTCATATGAAAATAAAATCCCATTTAGCAATAACATAACATACAACAATAACGAAACATATAGTAATAGCATGCCAAATAGCAATAACATGCCACATTGCGATAACAGGTAGTATAATAATAACATGTTGTATAACAATAACATGTCAAATAGCAATAACATGCAACATAGCAATAGATTAATCCAGTTCTAAAAATACAATAACTTTGGCTTGTTACCATAGCAACCCATTTCTAACTTCCTATAAAGAACCATATATTGTTAGAACCATTATGGTTCCAACACCAAAATAATGGTTCTGCTATTGTTACAATGCTTAGTAGTGGTATATGCAGTCAACCAATTATTTACGGTTCTTTTTAGACCATTTATGGTAAATGGTTCTACAACTAACCTTTCTTAATTTGAGGTTCTTTGGAGATCCTTCTATTATTCTGGTCTGCAATATTATATTTTTAAAAATCCATAAGTGTTCTTATTGTGTAAATTGGAAATTTGAATCAAGTGAGCAACCTCACCAACTGATGTCCCTGACCAGAATGTTGAGTGCCTTGACACAAGGTTATACAAGAATCTTTACAAGACATCATCACAGGCCACCATCATATATTATATTTCATTCCATACGACAAAACATTACATAAACAGGAATTACATTCAGTCGCATAAATAGAACTGCAAGCATATAGAACTGCAAGCAAACTAAGCCTTAAAATGTAATGAGCAAACTCTCCCATATTAAAAAATTGGTTTCATAATAGAAGCACCAATATATAGACCAGCAATAGGTTGATTGCATTAAATCTGGTCGATTATTTCAGAACAATTGTGATTTCGTCTGAAACTGTGGCCAATATTCTCCAGTAATATTTACAACCCTGTTTCCAAAAAAGTTCGGACGCTGTGTAAAATGTAAACAAAAACAGAACGCAATGATGTGCAAATCATTCAAACCCTATATTCAAAAGAAAATAGTACAATGACAATATATCAAATGTTGAAACTGAGAAATGTTATTGTTTCTTGAAAAGATACGCCCAGTTGAATTTGATGCCAGCAACACATTTTAAAAAAGTTGGGACAGGGGCAACAAAAGAATGGAAAAGTTGTGTAATGCTAAAAAAAACCCTGGTGAAACATCTCACAACTAATTAGGTTAATTGGCAACAGTTCAGTAACATGATTGGGTATTGAAAGAGCATCCCAGAGTAGATGAGTTTTTTCAGAAGTAAAGATGGAGAGGGGTTCACCACTATGTGAAAAGACTGCGCAGGCAAATACTGCAACCACTTCAGAATAACGTTTCTCAGTGTAAGATTGCAAAGAGTTTGGGGATCTCATCATCTATGGGACACAAAATCATTAAATGATTCTGAGTATTTTGAAGTGGAACGAAGTGGAACACAGTCCTGTGGTCTGACGAATAAAAATTTTGAGATTCTTTTTGGGAAACATGGATGCTGTGTCCTCCGGACTAAAGAGAAGAGGGACAATCCAGCTTCTTATCAGCGCACAAAAGCATCCATGATGGTATAGGGATGCACACAGCATGGCTCCGTAGTAAAAGAGTCCGGGTGCTAAACTGGCCTGCCTGCAGTCCAGACCTGTCACCCATTGAAAACAGTTGGCACATTATGAAATGAAAAATACAACAGCTGAAATCCTATATCAAGCAAGAACGGGAATACATTTCACTTTTACAACTACAGCAATTAGTCTCCTAAGTTCCCAAACACTGACAGAGTATTGTTAAAAGAGATTATGCAACACAGTGTTAAACACGCCCCTGTCCCAACTTTCTTGAAACGTGTTGCTGGCATCAAATTATAAATGGGCATGTATTTTTCTAAAAACAATAACATTTCTCAGTTTCAACAATTGATATGTTGACTTCGTACAATTTGTACTTTGTACTATTCAATTAAATATAGGCAGAAATTATTTGCACATCATTGCATTCTGTATTTATTTGCATTTTACGCAGCGTTTTTTTTGAAAACGGGGTTGTAGACTATATACAATTGTTTTGCTCAAATCATGTGTCCTACTGACTTATTGTTTTTTTCCCTCTATTGCAGGTGTCTGGATAAAGTCTAATACCTTATTTACTACACTCATATCCAGGCATTGTATAATTTACAATTACAGAAAGAGTAGGTGCATGTAATATAAAATTTATACATTTCCCATTCATTATCAAACAAATTTTTGTAAGTCTTTGTTTTTAGAATATATTGAAAGATACATTTTGTATGACTGAATTTGCATTTGTTGAAATCAGAACCATTATCGGAAGCAACATTTTTTTTAAAATTTTTGCCAGGGTACACAGATGCATAAACGTCAAAACCATGATATCAGCACAGATGCCGTCGAGTATC
This sequence comes from Esox masquinongy, assembly GCA_016801175.1. Lineage (NCBI taxonomy): Eukaryota > Metazoa > Chordata > Actinopteri > Esociformes > Esocidae > Esox > Esox masquinongy. Next base: position 113,084 of record JACXGI010000359.1, read on the forward strand.
GACAGTGGATTGTGTTATATGAATATTGCCTATCGGTACCGTACAACAATTTTCTTATCTGTGCATCCCTATTGCATAACGGTTCTTCGGCTGTGATTGTTCGTGAAATTTTTTATTAAATTTTAACTGTCAATATATTAAATAACCATTTTCTGAACTGCAAAGAACCATTGAAGAGATTGAGGGTCTGTTTTAGTGATTAGGGTTCCACGTAAAACCATCACCCTTCTGAAACAAAATCCCTTTTTTATAGAACGCTTTTCTGAGGATAAAGATCAGGGCTGACCAAACCTGTTCTCTGTGGTTTTGTCACTGACCCTAATAATTAGCTGGATGAAACACTAAGTCAGGTTATTCACAACTACAGTTGGAGAGAACCTACAGCCAAAAAAGGGGGTGGGCAGCCCTGGTGTGAATGAATGGTTAGGAATCGAATGAGTGTGTTGAGTTGAGTGTCTTTGAAAAGTGAACTCAAAGAAGCAATCAGTGCAATCACCATTTCACCTAATCAAGGACTCCGCAAACACCACTCTCTCTTCACCGGTACTTCTCTAATGAGGCTCGACAGCACTTAATAAAAAAAAATTCTCTCTTTGCCAGACAAAGATGCTGTTCAGTTATGGACACAGATGACCGATACCAAGAAAATGAGTTTCATTTAAAAGGCACTCCCCTCTACTCAACCTTCTAAAGTTAACACAAGTGGAAATGGGTCTGTTGCCTCTAAAACACATACAGTAAACTATTACACATAGTGCATGACCAACAAAATCGTTCCTTTTATAATCAAGTGATATTTATGGACGAATACATTGTACCAATTGTGTATCTATTTTATTGTGTTTTGCTTTTGTCATTGATTTTACTTCTTAAACTTTGTATTGTCAGGATAGCACTTGTTATTAAGCATTTCACAGAAAGGTCCACTACACTGTGTGTATTTTGCGCATGTTAAAGAATATAATTAGATCTATTTCAGCAATAAAATGGCACCTACAATATGGGAGCAATACATAAAACACTTCATCCAAACTTAGGGTAAGCATTGATTGGTGTCTGTGCCGAGCCTTAGTATACATTCTACATATTCATTTTATGAAGCTCTGTAATTTTACTTCATTTGAGTCATTATGCAGACAGTCTTATCTAGAGCGACTGACAAAAGCAATCAGGGTTAACTGTCTTTCTCAAAGACAGAACAGCATATGTTTCATATTTTTTTCATATTTTCCTTGCCAGCACAGAATTTGATCTAGAAACGTTACATTTACTGGTCAGCTGCACTAACTGCCAGGTTTATCTACTTCACTGGTCAGGTTGCTATGAAAGTGTCATCTGATTGTTTCCTCTTCATGTTATTTTAGTTCTGTTCATCATCCTGTAGGGCTAAAGGGCCTGCAGTTCCCTTTTGTCTCACTATTACACCAGAACACAGGCTGAGTCACTGGCCCAGTGTTCTCCATTATTAATAACCAACCAATCCCCAAAGACCACTCAGTTGCATTAACATATAAGGATCTAACTTACTGCTCAGCTTACTACACAGTAACACAAACTGAGCTAAGGAACAACAAGGCTGTGGAATGGATATTCCATAAGCAGACACTGTTGTGGTATGCAAAACCAGTGTGTTCACATTGAGAAGTTCCACTTGCTTTTTGGTTAGAAGAGGTCCTATTACTTTATCCATTGGAATTGTCTAGATATAGCACACTCTGGGCATGAGCATCAGAACATGGTGTGTGTGGCTATAATACATGAGGTATTCTGGGGAAATTATATTGGCGGTTCCTCAACGTGTTTCTGCTTTACTTGTAGCCTATAATTTGTGACTGCACAGGGTGTGTCCATTAAAGCCGTTCCCTGGCATTTACCTTTGGGAAGGGAGGGAAAGAAATCACCTGCCCAGGAAAACGAAAAAGAAAAGATCTCATTAAAGATAAAAGCAATGTGTGTTACCTCCATGGCAGAGCAGGAGTAGACAATGGAGAGGATGATGTGAGAAAAGGCTTGCAGACAGCTCAATGATCACCAGCGACTGTGACCCTCCCTACCAACTCCAAACCTCGACTTGAATAAACCAATGATATCATGAGCACTAACGCTCCTTGCATACGATGACAAATACAGGACAGAATCTTGCTTTTGTTATTTCAATATCCAATGTCTGACCTAGCAGATCATATCTGCTTTCTGAAACACCTGAGCATGCATGCTTATTAGGTGTTCCATAGCTTTAGTTACCACACATTTTCCTATGTATAAGTGTTAGCTGTTGTGTAAAGTACTAACAGTTCCATTCAAACTCTTTCATATTGGGAAGGTAAAGTAGGAGAGAAAGGAGTGTGAAGTTTGGTCCCTATTAGGTTATTTCGGTATTTATTTCGGCAACGTGATAGTGGACCAACTTATGATCAATAGGAAAGGCGGGAGGGCAGTGCTGGCATATCCAGTACAATTGTCAGAAAGCACTTGCTTAATTTGTCTGGTTTTACCTGACAAAAACAAGATTAAGCATACCTTTACATTCCATAGGAAATACGCTTCAGGAATCAACAACTGAGGCATCTTCATAATACCTGACCACATCTTAAGAAATCTTCAGATTTCATAATTTGGGTATAAAGCTTGATTAAAGTCGCCTTAGGAGTGTATAGGTTTGAAGCCAGAAACTGTGCAGCACAAGCATTGCAAGAAGCGCTGCTGGTAATGGTAGTAAAATGCTCCTTGAATAAATGAAGCGCTAAAGAGACTGCTAGGGAGTTGTCCACCACCGCTCAGTTTATACCTTCTGCTCTATATAAAATAAATTCACAGAAAAACTAGCCAATGTAGACCTTTACTGAATTAGCCTCTGATGATTTTGCTTGCTAACAAATCATTCCGGCGCAGGCCTCATCGTAACCACAACAACGGTGTAACTGACAGCCACTCAGCTGCTATACAGGTGTGAGGCGTCTAGACCTGATCAATGACAAGACAAATTTCATTAATTCACCGAAATACAGAATGATTCAGTATTTTACGGAATGGGTGGCAACCTAAAAACATTGCCAGCCTTAAATATTAAATAATCATGTAACATTCTGGCAAATTAATTACGGGAAAATTTAGTAAGTAATTTTCTTCACAGTTTGCAACGAGCCAGGCGACCCACTGATGTACATTATGTAGACAGACCACGCTTTCAATTCAATCGTGCAAACTCTGCTGCATATGACTTTGCTTACACAGAACTCCAGAGAAGTGACACAACATCCTTAGTTAATATTGCCTGCTAACATCAATGTCTTTTAGCAAAAATTTGCAGGTTTAAAAACATTTTACATCCTTGTATTGGTTTTAAAAAAGGTATTGTTGTTTATGGTTAAACAAGTTTTCACAATGATTGTTAATGGTTTAGTTGCCCTTTTGTTAATGGTTGTTTTCTGAAATACATACTTCATGCTAGCTAGCAACTTGCAACTTACCAGGGCTCTGTAACCACAATGTCCTTTTCATGTCGGTAGACAGACTGCCACGTATACTGCATAATTAATAGGTGCTTCCTCCCCCAAAAACTATCAGCCATAATCAGCAAACAACAATGATGATTAACGATTGTTTAGAAAACCTCAAATCGGACCTAATTATTCGGCCTGGCCGATTAATCGGTGAAACTCTACTCTTGATTAGTCTGAAACCAAGAATCATGTTGCAGTGTACTGTAAGCATCAAAACAAAAACCAGACATCAAGTACCTGTGTAGACCTTTTGTGGCATATGGGCAAGACAGCCCGTGCGTTGACCCTGCATTAATTGTTATTGTAACCTCTCTATAACCCATGATTTAAACATGGTCACCAACATTTGCAATAACTGTCACTGTTGTCAAGTTACACATTGTATCGCCTGCAGTTTCCTCCCTTATGAAAACCATCAGTATTCCAATGGGATGAAATCGGCTACGTGATTTGAAATTGCATTATGAAGAAATCCATTGTGTTAATAATTGAGGACATCTCAGGCAATGGGTAGGCTATTAAATTAGAGTTATTCACAGAATGAAACGCGTTTCTAAATCACATTCAAATGTTTCTGAATTTTTTTAAATGACGTCACGTGACAATATTTCACCAGGAGCGATTACAGATGTGTCAGACAGTAGCCCGTGTGAAAACAACCCGGAGACGAATACACCCTGTTCATGTAGCAACCAGGGTAATACAATTGGCAGGTCCTGCTTGGAAGATTATTGTGGTCACATGAAAATAACAGCTTCCCTATTTCATAACACCAATTTGCCCAGTTAAACGTTAATCTTGAAATTCAACATATATTATCGTATACTGTCTGTGTTTTGGTTTAATAATAAACTCTCTAGGAAAATACTCGACCCGTGTTATAAGGTGCGCTTGAAAAGAATGTTTCGTACGGTAAATTAAAAAAAGAACTATGTACGAAGACTAGGGTGTTTCCATGTCAAATTGATAATATGACAAATAGATCTGTTTTTCAGTCAGATAAATAATGTTTTTAACGCCCCCTTTGTTCTGAATGGAGCGGCGGCGACTCCTTGCATCACACACTACGCTAGTATCCAGCTAAAAGACCGCACGCATCCTTTCAAAAGGGATGATCAAACTGAAGCATGCAGTCTTACGGACTATTGCTTATGAATATGTTATAATTACTTTCAGGATACAAAGTGCATGATTTAAAAGCCATATAAATGTTTAAAAGGGGTGCTTAAGTATCAAACGCTGCGCTTTCTCTTCAAGAATCGTCGTGAAATGTGATCTGCAAAGAAACACAGACTCGTGGACCTACCTGTATTTAAAGTGCAACAGTTACATCCACAACCACGTACAGTTCTATTCCTCGCGGTTTTCACATAGACGTGTAGTTATTTGTTAATCAATTCAGCCCCAAATCTTCGAAGTAAACCAACAGGCCATTCACCGCTTGAATCGCATGGCAGTCTCTTAGCCACTAGAAACGGTTTTGGTTCTTCAGGAGGAGCACAGCTTGGGTTGCTATTCCATTATGGAACGTACCACTTTCCACGTACCCTCTCAAACTCACTAATGTTAACTAAACCATAGAGTAAGATCAAATGCGATTTCTACATTTAATTGCTAATTAATTATTACATATCTTATTCAAGTTTTTTTTCACTTTTGGTCACAGTTCAGTTCTAGTACATATGAACACATTTGGCATGTGGTTGAATCTACCCTATAGCCAAGTTGGAACAGGCTCGCCCATAATCGAGTATTTTTCTACCATACCCAGATGTTAGGGAGAAGGCTGGATTTCAAAAGCGATGGAGATGAAGATGTTGTCTTGAAAATAGCAAAGACAGACGTGAATGTAAAATAGGTTGCAGAAAAATTGGTTTTAAGTTCTTCATGTGGAAAAAGGCATGCTGGATGAGTGACTGGCTCTTCTGACTTTAAGAGGCTTCTTTTATTAGGAAAATTAATAAGAAAATTTTAATAATTAGGAATAATTTTAACTAATTTATGCATTGCAACATAAAATATTTTATTCAGACACCTTGGAACTGGAAGATAATATTTGTTAATCAGTTAATCAAATGTGTTTTATAAACCCTTTTTACATGAATAGTGGTCACAATGGGCTTACACAGACACCCAGCCTAAAACCCCAAAGAGCAAGCAACAAGAAATTGATGCAATCATTTATAAAAGATTAGAACTGCTTTATTAAATAGTTTATTTACAGATGTTCTTAAGGGGTGTGTTTTGAAAAACCCAATGTTAATGTTAATAAATATAAAGAATAGCCTATGCAGTTTGTTATTGTAAGACAGACTACTTAATTCATTTAAAATTAAGTTAAAATTGGTTACTGTAAACACTAACTATTATCACTAATTATAAACATATGGCCATACTGAAACTTAAACACATAGAAAACTGATATATAAAATGAATTACCTTTTTTCATATGAGATACACAAACTGTATAAAAGGGTTTTTTTGCAATATGAAGTTAATGCTTGAGACATAAACATAATGTTGTCTGTTGTTCTGCAGTGATCAGGTTGGATGTAATCTGCCAGCTAGAAGTAAAGCACTCCACTTATTCAAATCAGATGGCCAGTAATAACCTGTTTAAGAAAAATGACACAGTCGACCCCCTGCCACAGTATACACCAATTAAGCTGAAGTAGAATAGGAATCACAGCAAACTGATCATCTTTGTTATAGTTTAAATGAATAGCATTGAGAGGATCTGTATTTGTCAATGTTTATAGGCCTTAAAATGGAATCATACAAAGATTTTTATCCTACGGTAATATGGTTTTATAGAGTGAAGAGGTGGAATTACATTGGGTTGAAAGGAGTGGAATTGGATCTGTCCAGATACAAAACCAGAGACTTTTTAAAATAACTTTCGGTTTGGGTTGACTTGGTTAGGAACGACCAAGTAGCCTGGCACACTTTGGTAGCCTCCATGTCCCTGTAATCCAGTTTGAGTTTGGCAGGTCTGGCCACTTCTACTCTCCCCCTCTGTAATTGTGATTGTCTCTAATTGAAGCCACTTGAGGAAGACGGCCCTTCCTCTTCAGTTCTTTAACCACATTGAGCTTTCAGAGGATGGTGCTCTGCTGAAAGTTGGGAGATGTGTACAGGGTTATAAAGGACCATCAACCCCCAGAGCAGATGAAACGATCACATGGTTTCCTTTGAAAAACCCAACCCTCATCACAGGGACCCCAGCATTTCCATTGTAGCCACCCTCCACTCGTATTTGCTTCTATCAATCTAGCTAATTACATTTTTTAATTCAATACACATTAAGTACTACTTAAATAGATATCTGTCTAGGGTAATAGTACAACATATGGTAACGTAAATAAATGTCTGTCTATAGTAATGTTATAACCGGACTATGACAACATGCCAGTATTGGGTATTGGGGGCCATTTTCCATATAGGTCTATGGTACATGGTCTCTTTAGTACTCTATGCTCTCAGTTATATTGTAATATTCATTTACCATTTGATAAAATGAAATAGCTTCTAGGTGGAGTATGTCCTTTTTGATGGTGTCAGGTTCTTTCTGGAAGAATCCTTATTAATTAGATTGCATACATTAGTAGACTCAGGCAGTTTTGCAACCGTGCATTTCAGAAGCAGTAAACCCTATGGGTCTGGTCTTCTCATGGGATTGGAGTGAGGCCAGAGCGTATTAGAGAATGACATCCTAGGTGCTACATACGTATACAGCATATTGTTATGTTGAGGAACTTATGATTGCGGCAGTTAAACATCATTAACCTCAATATTAATAAATAATGCAACAAACAATTAATACTTTAAACTCAGCCTTTATGTCAGCTATTTCAGAGGCAGGAAACATCTTATGGTCAATCTTAATTTTAGTCTGTTTGAGTGACATGGTGGGAACAGCACTCTACCGCATGGAAACCACCATTGCCACCCAGTGGTAAAGGAGTGCAACAATTAAATAAGATTATACAGTATATACCCGCTGTGGTTCATTCACATGGTATACCTGCTGATTAGTTCATTTGTTCATTCCCGTTTAAAGTAGTGATGGCTCACCACTCAAATTATTGGTTAACTTCAACTTTGCATTGTTTCTTACCATTTGTTTCTTTCCACTCCTTGCCTCTTTTGAGCTCACCCTTTCCCAGTCAACCCCTACTCAAAAAGCAGGCAATGCACTTGATAAAATCTTTACTATATGCTTTCTGTCTCACCACTACCCTGCTCCAGTCGTCTGACCACTTCTTTGTCTCTTTCTCTTTCCTCCACCCCTACACATTCAGTTCCCACCCACGTCTTACGCCGCCGCAACACTGGTTCTGTCTCCCCAACTGCTCCGTAATCCTCTATCCTATTGTCACTCCCACCTCCTAAATCCTTCTCCCTTCTGTCACCTGAGTCTGCCTTTTCCACCATACAGGCCTCGCTTTCCAAGTCCTATGACTGTCACCTTTCTTCCCGTTCAGCTCGGCTCTCTTCCCTACTGCACCGTGGTTAAATGACTCACTGCAAGCTCACAGAAGAGGGTTTTGGGAAGTTTAACAAAAATTGAGGAAGACCATACTTCCTATCTGCTGCTAAAGCTACTTCTATATCACTCAAAATTCCAAGCTTCTTCCTCTAAACCAAACCACTCCTCCCTTCTCCAGACCATATCTGGAGCTTCTCCAACAAACTCATCACCTCATTCCTGACCACTGGCTGTGGCCCGGTAGACTTTCAAGATAGACTTTCAAGAGTCGCTCCCCTCTAACACTTGCACTCTCTAATATCCCTTTTGTCTTTCCTTTTCAAGATACTTGAGTGTGCTTTCTCCAACCAACTCTGTTGTTACCTCTCTCAGAGCAATTTCCTTGACCAAAAGCAGTCAGGCTTCAAAATGGGCCACGTGACCGAGATTGCACTCCTCTATGTAATAGAAGCTCTTCGCAATGCCCAAGCTAACTCTCTCTCCTCTGTTCTCATCCTCTTGAATCTATCCGCTGCCTTTGACACTGTGAACCATCACATCCTACTTTCCATTCTCTCTGATCAGGGCATCTCAGGCATAGCACACTCCACGTCATCTGGTAGGCTGCTCCTACCAGATGACATGGAGAGGATCTGTGCCTGCCAGGAAGCCTCTTACTACTGGCGTTCCCCAAGGCTATGTTTAAGGCTCTCTCCTCTTCTCTCTATACACCAAGTCCCTGGCTCTGTCATATCCACACATGATCTCCTATCACTGCTATGCAGATGACAGTTTTCTTCCCCCTTTCCGCCTTCCGAATCCCAGGTGACAACACATCTCTGCATGCCTGGCTGATATCTCTGCTTGGGTGTCAGTCCACCCACCACCAAGCTTAATGTTGACAAGACTGAGCTGCTCTTCTTGGGGACTGCACAGTGTCCCCCTCGCAGAATGAAAAGGACCTTGGTGTGACCCTAGTCAACAACCCGTAGTTCACTGCTAACATCAAGGCAGTGACTCACTCCTGCAGATTCATGCTTTACAATATTTGTAGAGTATGAACTTACCCCACACTGGAGGCAGCATAGTTACTAATTCAGGCACTTGTCATTTCACGTCTGGATTACTGCAACTCACTCTTGGTGGAACTCCCTGCATGTGCAACCAAACCACTGCAACTCTTTCAGAATGCAGTGGCCCGCCTCGTGCTCAACCTCCTATGGCCACAGAGCAACCTAAGCTCTCCCATGTCCACAAAGCAACAAGAGGAGTTTTTCCACCCTACCTTTCAGACAATGGTTAAACCCTACATCACTACCCAGGATTATCGTTCAGTCACTTCAGGGCTCTTGGCTGCCCTGCAAAGGCATTTTTGCAACATTAAATATCTGCTTTATCATTTGGACAAATATCTTGAGTCAATTTTGTTGTTTTATGGAGAAAATAGTGTGTTGTCTTTGCTGTAACTTCCAAAAGCCCTAGAGAAGCCAAGGCAGAATCCCGTAACATCAGTTACGGTCCTTTTTCTTTGTTTCGCTGCACTCCGGAACGCTTATTGAGTTAATAAGGTACTCTGCCTTTGTTTTGCTGCGCATCAGTGAAGTTAAGTTACTGAGTTACGGTGTTATACACATGTATTATTATTAGATTAGGCTAAAACATAAATAGATCGATGGATGGATGGATAGATAGGCAAGCAACTAAAATTACTTGTTAGCAAGCTTAGGCTAACTACTTGACAAACAAAACATAAACAAACAAAACAACATTTCTCCCATAAGCGATCAGAGTGCAAACAAAGCGTTGGAAACAAACAATAACTCGTAAATCATACGCAATTAATGTTGTTTTCGTGTCATGCAGGCTAGTTAGTGCCAGACCGAGACTGACAGCCAAGGAAACAACGCGAGTGGGTTAGGGCTCGCGTAGACACACCACACACCTCCTAAGTAGCCTAATCACACGCACATGAGCTGAACAGTAACAATTCACAATTAAATAGATCACCAACCTTTTCTTGTAACCTGCTAAAAATGCATTGCAGTGTTAAATCCACAACATGAGTTTTGAGCCTTTCTCGCTGGCGTTCAACACGTTATATCCACAACATGAATTTTTCTTGGGCATCCTACTCAGGCATTCATCCACATCAATCCAAAATACGCGTCGTATCTTTATTCGTGGCGTTAGTGAACTTTGCACTCAATAATATGGTTGCAAAACGTTATCCTCCCACATGCAAATCAATTTTGTTTTATCAATGTCATGTCTACGTTTGTCATGTCAAAAACAACAATAAAAATGTTATTATACCAATATAATATAGTGATCCGCAACCAAGTGAGCGATCAAATGGAAGTTGATGCCTTTTGCCTTGGCATGACCCCTTATTATTTTCCAGACAATTTTAGAGTACATTAACTTCCGAATAAAGGTCAAAGATTCCGAATTTGAGCTCAAGATTTTTATGTAGATAAATAACTTAGTTAAAAAAACAAAGAATTGCCACATTTCCAATATTCTGCCTACAATTAATTTGGCTGGACAACAAAACAACTTTAAAGTCATTTTTCTCAGTTCTACACTCAGGCGAGTTTTTAGGGCCTTTTTAGGGCAGCTGGTTGTTCCGCACTTTTGGGATGGCAGTTCATAATCCACACAGTCAAAATTCTTCTCTGTCCTGGCATTGGTGGAACCAGTAGATAGCATAGTCTCTGCCCATTTTCAAAAATACATTTGAAAACGTACCTTTTCATAGAGTTCCTTGCTTATTATTTGTAAGATCTTCTTTCCAACACACAATTCAATTATTAGAATGCACTCACTGCTAATCTGTGTGGTTTTGTCACCTATCTTTCCTAAAATATACGCACTTACTGTAAGTCGCTATGGATAAAAATGTCTGCTAAATGACTAAAGTGTAAAAATACAAACGTAATGAAGCATATAATCACAGCAGGTGTCCTGTTTTTACAATTATACATTTGACAATGATTTGTATTTACCTAAAATCCCAACTAAAGCTTTCCTCAATTCCCAGAAAACCAGGTTTTGTAGTTCCTAGAATCAAATTTACTTAACAATACAGTAGTATCCCAGTGCAAAAAAGCAGACATTTAGAATTGTTAAGAGACAAGTCCACCTTCACAACAGGGCTTTAGGTTGTGAAACAGGTCAAGATGAAACTGTTCATGTTGATGACACACACAGAAATAGAGAGAAAGAGAGACTTGGCTAACACATGTTTTACAATGCAGTAGGAATCTATGTGTAAATTGATGCCTACTCCCAGTTAATTTGCTCAAGTCACCATAAAAAGGGCTGCAGCATGCATGACAATGCCTCTCATTGACTGGGTGCTTAGACCTGTCCCCAGGCTGCTCTTTTCCCCATGCTGCAGTTTCAGTCTCATGAGCCTCACATCTGGCCCCTATAAGCCACTGCAGCTGCTGGTGAAATCATGTGTGTAGTTTAGAGGGCTGAGACCACAGAGAACACCCTCCTCCCCAAACCACAGTGAGGTGGAAAAGGAACAATCTGAACGTTTAAGCCTGTATCTCATGAAGAGTTTTGTTAAAACCAAGCCAGTAGTTCCGTATCATTATACATACACACTAGCCTTTCATGGAGTGGTGTGTCTGTATCATTGTACATGCACATTGGCCTTTCATGGAGTGGTGTGTCTGTATCATTGTACATGCACATTGGCCTTTCATGGAGTGGTGTGTATGTTGATTTTCTTTCAAATGTGTTTGTTTCCTTGGGTTTGTAATGGAAAACTAATCTGAAACTCTTAAAATGAAACATGACAGAAAACTTATCAAGTGTGCAATACACAGTAAAAAGAAAGAGAAGCACTGTGTACGCCTCATAATGCACCATATTAAAGCAGTTTATTATAGTTTACCATTTCCATAGTATTTTTGACCCATATTGCAAAGAAAAATGAAGAAAACTTCAAAGTGGAGCTGAAACAGTTGCTAAGCAACTATTCTTTGTGCTTTGCCCCCAACAGCAGCATTCACACTCTTCCAATCGGTGATATATTCCAGGGGGGAAATTACGTTTCAGTTCGTACTAAACACAGCATAGATATCTGGCAAAGTTCTCCAAGCATTTTGCAACTTGATTGACAGGAAATTGCTTGTGGTAATTTATCAAGTAAAACTCAACATTTTATGCCAAATCAACAGTATGTGGTAATACTAATAGAATAGACCAACAAGAAAAGAAAACACACATGTATTGTTTATATAAAGACAAAGTTGCAAGTATGAAACGCATGGCTATTTAGTGGTCAATACAAATGGTCTCTACTCAGGGCATCACTCTAGGTAGGACAGTAGGTAAGAGCTGGTATCAGAGATGGGTGAAGTCAGTGGTAATTTGGCATGCAGCTGTTATTCACTGATACACAGTCCTTTCCACTTGAATTCAAATTCATACATGCCTGTGGTCTCCTTTCAACTTTTTGAGCCTACACCCCAAGTCTTGGAGCAGCATCCACAAAGCCACTGCCACGCAGCACACTCTCTTCCATCCCCCCTGCTCCTGCTATTTCAGAAAGAGCTGTACTTTGTGGTTGAAGTGAGAGACTGAAAGAGAGAGGAAAGAGAGAGAATGGGAGAAAGAGATGGGGGGAAGGAGGCAGAGAATATTATGTGTAAAGTTTCAGGGGGCGTAAAACCACAGGTCTAGCACACAGGACCAGCATCCTTTGCTGTAATCATGGTCATTCCCAAACTTCATACACCCCATCTCTCTGCCCCAGAGAATCTAACTCACAGGCATGCTTAAAGGGAACTGGGGAGCATTCAGTTCATCCTAACTTAACACTGTAGCTTAACGGACAACCCCAGACACTAAAGCACCTCAAAAACATTGTGCAAATGATGTTTCCAAAGTGTAAGAACTATGGAAGTTGTAGGAATCTCATAATTCAAACAAATTACTTCCTGGGTTGACTATAAAGCTATTTCCTCATGAGTTGATCATTGTTTTTAAAAAATCAAAATATTTATATAAGATTTAAATTCTAGGGATACAACCAATTTGGTGGGGAGTTGTGGAGACATATGTTGCATGTGTCCTTTAACCCCATATCAATTTAATAATCAATAAACAAATTCAGTGATTGTGCCATATTTAAGAGGACTGTTTGAAGTCTAGAGGGAACTGACAAAGGCACCAAGATAGAAAAACACTGATGAACAGAAGGGAGTAATTGAACACGGATAAGGGAGCCAGGCCCAGTCAGTGACACAGTTCTGTACATGTGCAAAATCAATGAGCATATTTTTGTCAATTACTAAAGGTTCATCTTCTGTGTTTCATTTCTTAGACAACATTTTATCTTAAAGTTATTTTATAAGCACTACAGAAAGCCCAGACACAGTATCAGACAATCTTAAAGATGCATTCTTACTCACTGTACATTCCTTAGCTATGACATAATCTGGTGGACTTTCTGTGGGTCAAAATGTCATAATAATGTCATTATGTGGATTTCATTACAGCTATTGAACTTTTGCCTCTTTTCACCAGTCAAACTACTGAGCATCCAGTCCTGCCAGGTCTTTAATTGAAACCAGCCTCTTCTCCTCCCTCCTTCCTTTCTTACAGCACGCTGATACCAGTCCAAACCAACTCCCTATCACCCCTTCTCTCTACTTCACTTTTGGCTCAAACCAACTGCAGCTCAGAGCAAAATACATTCAAAACCTGCCCTATTCATCCTATGCCAACACACCTAGTCTTACAGGACAGAAACCTTCCCCAGTATTTTTTTTGTTACTAGAACAACACTGAACAAGAGAATAAATAATTTTCTTCTTCATTCATCAATATACACTATTATTGATATTTGATTGCAAAAGAAAGGAAAGGACTTAATACAAAATGGAATCCTTTGACTAACGAACGGTAATTGAAATAAGAAAACAAATGCGTAATGACATCGGAGGCAAGATAAACATCAGTATCAAACGCAAGATATGGACCAATCAGGACGTTTTAAAAAGACATAAAAAAGACACGAGGTGAGGAACTTCTGCATTTTACTCACCCAAAACATTAACTATCATAAAAAACTATCAACAGAAAGACCCACTTTTGCCACATCTATCAATAGTGAAGAGATACACAGAAAATACAGTAACTGTCCAGATATTTGCTTTTTTTTTTACTGAGGTATTGACACAAAGCAAATACATTCCAGTCAGTATAACAGTTACTATAGAGGCACATTTTCCTCTGATTCATTTATGGCAAGGTAAGATTCAATTGATTGCCTAAGGGGAGATCACCCATCAATATATCAGACAAATCAGCAAAAACAAAACAAAACATCAGAATAGGTCAAAATGTGTTTCCTGCTTTAGTGCATTTTAATGTGCGTGTTTGTGTTCAGGGGCTAAAACTGTGTGAGAGGTTTCTATGAGATAGCTGGAGGCTTGGGTTGGGAAGTCATAGCAGAAGGTCATTAGATTCTCATTTCACATTAGCATCTGCTGAATCGGATTAGCCATCCAGGGCAGTTTAAACTCCTGACATCCCAAAGGCACTGGCCACCAGAAAATGGAGTGGTCGTTAGCATCACCCCTCAAGTATAGCTTTTTTTCTTCCTAAAACAAACATACTCTCAATTTCTGATGCTCGTCCCAGCATTGCGTCTCAATTGCTGGAGTAATATGTTAGATGGGAAGTTTCTATAGAAACCTGCCATAGGAACACATATTTAAACCAGTAGCAGCAATCTGTTTGACATTAAAGTGTATTGTTGATTTAAGCTCCAGGAGACAAACAATAAACTCAGTTTCTAGCAAATACTGTACACAGATGTTCATTTCAGAGTGTATGAAGTTGAGTCTCTATTGATTTCTGAGACTGAAACACAATAACAGCACAAGCCACAAAAGTCTGAGATAAATTCCACAAAGCTATATTCAGCACATAATGTTCAACAAAGAGTTTTTCATTGCAGGATGTTGTTTTTATTGTGATACCCAGAACATTTAGCTGTATCTCTACATCACAGTAACTGTGTGGTAATCAGGCTTAACACATTTAATTCAAATAATCTTGAATACATTTCATCTAGTCCTCATTAGCAGTGGGAAGACATAAAAACAATAAAGCGCGAGTCCATTTGTGAACACCCATTTTACAATACAGTATCTGTTTGGTAAATAATTAAAGACTAATTAGCTTATGTTACTATAGTGACCCCTGTTGGTAACTACCAGAGCTTAATGGTATTGTATTGTTATTTAAACCAGTGGGTAATAGTATTCAAATCAATAACGGTGTTACAATTAAATATTGTTTAATAATAGATTGCTGAAAAGAGCTGTGCTCAAACTCAGTTATTTTAAATTATTTTAAATTGGACTGATAAAACGAAAGGTTGCTCAGTCCTTGGAGTCTAACTATGAGTAAATAGGGTTTCAGGAGGGCAACATTTCATTTCAAAATGCTTACTGCCTAACTTGTATCAGAGCAAAGCTCCTTCTACAGAGCACACCTTTTGGCCAGAGAACATCTTTTGTGTCTGACAAAAGAGCTTTTATATCTGAGAGACGTCTGCCAATTAACATATTTAAAGGATTAAATTGCCATCCAGAATTTTTTTTCACAGTGCTCCTTACATCAGCAATATAAACCACACCAAATAAATAGTGACTGTACAAAATATCTGGAAAATATATAAACGGAAATAACAGACAACACAGCAGATAAAATGGAAAACACTGCTTTATAAACTACAGACAGCTGAATCTTTCAGATGCGATTAAGAGCGATCTTTTCAAATCACAAAGCAAGTTTGAATAAATCCTCTAAAGTGTCCCTTCCCATTGCTTATGAAGTTAATGATTAAAGTGTTGCCAGGCCTGGCTGCTGTATCATCTCTCCACACGACTCCACTCCGCTGGGGGGTCCCGAGGGCCCTTGGGTTTCTTAATGCGACAGTTGAACCCTGAGGGACCGTTGAGAAATGTGGTTGGAATTAGTTAAAGACACCTGCAAGTACATGTAGCAGTTTACATATCCTTGTTTTGACATTCCTGAAGATTTTACTTGTGATCTTAGACAGTGACATTATTATACTGGAATAAGATCAGGCGGATATTCACCCATTCCACCAGGAGTAGAGGTGTTGGTCTCATCTATGGCAGGACTCAAGACATATTCATAATCATCGTCTGTTGAGGAATGGTAAAAAGCAAAAATGTATTTTCTTAAAAACTATAAAATATATAATTATTTAAATATGATTTATAATCATAATTTATTATGTCCATTTTAAATATCTCAAATCCCTTTACAGACAAAAACATTAAAAATCATATTACAAATGTGTATATTGTATATTAGTGTTGTCAAACAATTAAAATAATTAATTGTGATTAATTACATAATCTTCTGTATTAATCGCAATATGCTCAAATTTGGCTGTAAATAACCAATTCTCTGATTAAAAAATTAAGACATAGTCAGTAAAGCGTTAGTAATCCCTGTGACTGGTATTCACATATTGCTCTATTGAACTCAAACTTTAGTTAATGAGATATTCGTAATTCAGGGCACAAAACATTCTATAACAGATTTAAATTTGACCCATATTTCATGTCTCATTTTTGACATGAAACAGTGTTCTGGTAAAGTCTTGTGTGTCTCGCATCTGCTGCTGCATCACAAGAGACAGCCCTGTACATTGGTCGTGGCTAGATCATAATCTGTTAGTAAAGTGGGCTAAGTGTATTTCTGTACCCTGTGGTGACTATTTCAAAATGCCCAGTGAATCAAGTCTTCTCTAGTGATTGCCTAACATCTTGTCAACATGTAGCTCAAAAATGGAGCATATATATTACACTAATTTGTCTTTAGAGACAACAAGAAATAAGGAAAAACAATTCCTCCAAGTGGTCTCGCTGGCGGTTTTTATTGTAAATGTTTAATAAATGTTTTTTTTGTCTTTAAAGATAGACTGAAGGTAGCAGCTCCGTGTTTTGGCCACATGTTGACAAGAGGTTTAGCAATCACAAAATATTGACCAACAGAGCATTTCTGAATGGTCACGCCAGGGTACAGAAAAACACTTCAGTAACAGGTTTATACTTGTTTATTGTTAATTGTTGACCTTGGAGCCGGTCCCTTCAAGCAACCAAAAGGTAGAGAGACTACTGTAGTCAGCTTCTGTAATGTTGTCAGCTATGAATGGTTCTGGCTCAAAAACCTAAAATGCCTTAACGGCAACAAAACAAATGTTTGACATTAAGCAATTTAAATGCATCACATGCGTTAATGTGTTAACTTTGACAGCCCTAACATACCCTAATATACGCAGCTATCAGGGAACTGAATGAAAAACCATCAATGTCTTGCCAAGAATTACAGTGTATGCCCTTGTAATACATGCTGCATGTTAATGATAATCATTGTTGGATGTTTTTCCCGGCATTGGACTGAGGTTAGTAGATCATTGATTGCAATACTCATTTAAAAATGTATTGACAAAAACAAAACCAAGGCCTAATTCTCTTTAGTTTCAGCATTTTGGGATCACCTGAGACAGCCGGCAAGGCCTCATCAAGCTTGTGACTGGATGGTCTCGCTGTGTCATATACGTTTGAGGCAGATGGAGGCAGGTTGGCTGGAGGACACCTGGTCTTGGGCTTGACTGAGCTATAGACAGCACCGACAGGACATTTTGATGTGCCCAGATCTTCGTTGGCATAGTGATGGAGAGTGCTGAGTGGTGTGACGGAAGACACTGGTGGTGGGAGCTGTTTGGACTTGTTGACAACAGCATAGGTGTCATTCATCTTCCGTTGGAGATGTTTAGGCTCTTTAGGCTGCAAACTAGAATTTCTAAAGACAAGCGGATGTAAATGCAAGTTCCACAAACAACGAGAAGTGAAGTGTACAACTCCAGCATTGTTTCTGTTCACACCGAGCCTTGATGATTGTATGTGAATAATTGAGATTGTTACAGGATTACAGATATATGCTAATTGAACATGTTACTGTTTACAGAGAAACGCATAATTTTCTCTCTAAGCCTGTGTTGCAAGCTGAGGGTTTCTCTGCAACAATATAACATACGGGAGCCAGGAAAGTGTGAAAGTGAAGTTTAACAGCCAGTCTTCACTTCCTCTACAACATAACACATTTTTAGTAGTACAGTCATGGTAAAATCTATCTGCTATCTGCTTCAAGGACGCTGAGTCCTAAAGTTCTGTCAAATGTACAGTTAAAAATAGCTGTCCTTAATTAATTTTTACTTCACAATCAATGTGTACCACAACACTGTGTTTCATTAAACCATACATATTCAAATATTAATAGGGAACTATTTGCTGAACTATTTGTCAAATAAAGCCAGGTGTGTAAACAGTACAGTATAACAACTACTATATAACTTAGTATTGATATGCCTATCTACACTACACCTTATCACCTAGACACATAGGATGGAAAATAGGCAAACACAGAACAGAAACAGATTATCGTGGACTCACTTGCAAAAAAAGGGAAGCATTCTTTCTTTCCTTAGTCTCGAAAACTCTTTCTCGCCTTTTTACTAACCTGATAGTCAACTGTTTCCCATTATATCTGAGCACCTTACTGTGCTATATTATTATCTCAGGCTGCTTATTAAAGTCACAACTGTTGTTGCAATTGCGTATGACCATGAACACCACACCCTACGGAATGAAAAAATAATATTGGCTCTCACCTCGTATATGTCTTCTCAGACCCAACGTCACCACAGAGAGGTTTATTACACTATTAACAACAACATCAAAATTACATTAGTGATGTTTTAAATTGTCTCCAAACTGCAAGCACTGTTCTGTATGAAAATGTGTGAACAGCCTCTTCTATGTGCCCTTATTTGCATATAGAGGAAGCATGTAGGCTGGATGTTTCCTGCTTAACATTTCTACTTATTTTTTTCTGACAAGACTTTCCCACTGAAATCTCACATGTTTATGCAATACGACCCGATAAAATGCAAAACAAAATTAACAGACGGGGTTCTGAGGTTTGTGTCATCGAAAAACTCAGGTGGTTGAAGTTTAAGTTATTTTCAAATTGCGTCAGCTTTAACAGCACATTCTATCAGCTTTCTAACCTCAACACAGACTTGATACTGCATGCCCTTGTGTCTTATGCTTGTTCATGGATGCCAGTAAAAAGGCTGACACCTAGCTGTTGAAGACAGCAATTGCAAAAACAATACTATACGGCTAAAGCAGTTGTTTCTGTCTTACCTTGGTGAGATTCTGGTAATTGTTCTCATGTAAAGCCTTCTCAAACATGTAAGCCACGGCAGAAAACAAAAACTGATACTGCTCCTGGGTGGAGAGATGGAAAAAATATTGTTCCTACATGAGAGTATTCCAGAATGTATGACCTAATAAATTACATAAACATACACACAATTTTGATCTTATACTTGATAAATAAAATACCTTTGTCTGAACAGCTGATGGCCTCTGTCTCCTCAGTTCTATTACAATGTCCATGATACTAAAATGTTCTTTGATTTGCTGGTGTAGAAATAAGCACATGCATTTACCCAAACACTCATCACCACTCATGTTTTAACTGTTTTGTTATTTAGAGATAAAGCCTGCATATTGTACCATGTCACCAATTCCACCAAAAAGATGCTAACAATGTACACCATTGAACATTTGCAGTAATACCTTTGTCACGAGAAGGTCATGGACATAATCGAGGACACAAATTACCCCCGTTCTTCCACAACCAGCACTGAAAATACAGTCAAGTAAAAAATATATGATCTGGTCAGCTCCTTTCAAATACTGATAATACTCAAACTGAACCACAGAAGGCCCAACACTGACATGAGTCTGGCATTGAAATAACAGACATCAGGTCCTGAATATTTAACATGTCTCACTTCATCTTAAATGGCATCATTTAAATGCATGGAGCTCAAGGAGTACATGTGGCCTTGTGATAAATAACATTGAATTATATACAGTACATTGATGAATTTTAATGGGCATATGGATCATAATCTGTTTCTGAACATCAACAGTTCCGGAGCACAAAACGTCCTTCAGTCAGTAATTACAGATTGGCATTCGGGCTGTGCTGCAGGTCACGTGTAGAGTAGGAGACAAACAGACCTGCAGTGGATGAGAATGGGACTTGTGTTGTTTCCCTGGGCTTTCCGGGCCATTTCCATCATTCCTAAAACACCATCAGCTTTGTATGGAATGTCATGATCTGGCCAAGCTGTGTATTGGAATTGAGAGATGGTCCGTGTTTCCTAGACATGCAGAAAACATACTGTAGTTTGCATAAGACTACACTGGCTTGTTGAAAAAGTTAAAACAACGAAAGATTATCCAAAGAGGAAACTTAGAAACTTGTTAGAACATCACACTGATTTCATTGTACTGTTATGAAGAATTATTTCACTAATGTGGCTAGCAGAAAAAATATCTAAATGACAATTTTTTTAAATTTGTGCTTACGTCATGATACCGCACTGTCAGAGTCCGGGCAACTACTTCCTCATTTGGGCTGGATTCCTCATTCTGCAAAGGCATAACATTTAGCCTGTTCAATATAACAATAAGACTGTTCTAATATTTCTTTATGTGCATTAAAAAAAAGAGTACACCTAGAAAACTGACACATCTTTGCTGTTAGCTAATAAGGAACCTCCTCATTATTAGTAAAACTGTGCACAGACACCTGTGTCAGTGGTTAGCTATGATTATACTACTAGAAATTCTCTGTGGTCTGTGTATCCTTGACAAAATACAATATATTTTCTTAGAGAAACATACATTTGAGACTATAAAGGGACCAAAAGGCGCTGTTTCTTTGAAAGTTGTCCAGTAGCACTCACACTTTTTCTATAACACACAATACAAAATCAAAAGTTAAAATAAAAGTAGACACAAGTGTCAAAGGTTTATAAATCAGATGCATTATAATTCTTTAACACCTCCAGTTTTTCTTTGTAAATAAAAGGTGAAGAAAAGGGCATTTACCTTTCCATTTTCAAATTCTCTGCAAGCCATGATGATGACCTAAACAGGTTTACAAAAGAGAACAAACATTTGAAGAAATTACTCCCATTATTTACCTTCGCAGTCTTCTTTTTTATATACATGTAGAACCGAAGTTCCATAACTTGTTTACTTTGTGACATCCTGTGAACTAATTAAGGTAACTTTTGAGTCACGGCCCCACAAAGCTGTAAAAACAAAAAAATACACAGTCCAAAGAATAAGCAAAACATATTTAAATCACACAATTTTCAAATGTTTCTTTAAAACTTTTACTTTAATGTAGATTTGAGATTGGCTTGTATTGACACATTTCAAGAGATTTAATACATAATTATAAAACATTTTCAGAAGGGGCAGGTGGTGGGCGGTACTATGGGTTGAATTCTAATCCTGATGAACACCTGACTTTCCATTTTGACAGCAGAGAGAGCATTCGGAATGTTTAAATATGTTTACAAATTCATTTTTAAATTGCTACTGATGTGAACTTAAACTCAAACATTATAACAAAATCACAGGACGCCTGACTGTCTACTTTTTATTTTGGCGATTGTAAGTTCCAAATGATAGCATATAGATTGATCTATTAGATAGATTTATTCAATATTTTTTTAACATTATGCGATGCAATGGCACACCTGGACCCAGTGTGGGTACCTCTGATGTAGAAATATAGGACAATACACGTAAACAGAGCTATTGTTCGAGATACAGTTGAGTTATTAAGAAACTTAATATAATCTTCTGTACCTTTACATCATACTGCCAAATCATTCGCCAGAAGTCCACCAAAGTGTTGCTCAGAGGGCCTTGGGTTGCTATGTATTTTCTGGTCTTTGTTGCACCCTAGAGGATAAAGGTGATATAGCAGAACCATAAGCTTTACATAGAGCTGAATGACAATAAACAGTTACTGAATAAGACAGCTATTCTGTACCTTAATGAAGCTGGCGTTGATATAGTCCGAATCATTCTCCCTGGTCAATAGAGTTAGGGGCACACGGGTTTGATCATCTGTAAATAGAAACAATTGTTTTTATTCAAAGTTCCAGATGACAAAAAAAAACGGAATGTTTTTTGTCCATTGTTGTGCTTACATGGTAAAATGTCTTTGTAACGGTTTTTTTTCACATTGTCCTTTAATGCCCCAGTTTCCGTCGTAAGGCCCAAATCTTTCTTGATGATAGAAGAACGAGCACGAATATTCTTTAAACACAGGAAAAAACAAGACATTAATGCTTAAATTAGTTTAGTTAGAACATTCATGTTGAAACTGAAATCAAACAGATGTAGATTGAAAGCAAGCCTAGAAGTTTCAAGTGAGGCCCAACTAAGCAACTTTTTACTCATTAATAACCATAGGTGGTTACACTCCAGTTTCTACAGTAGCACAGACAGGTGACAGTCAGTGACAAAATAATGAATGTGGCATGCTATTTATGTACATATGCAGGCATATGTGGTAGACAGCAGACAGTTGCAGAAGCAGACGGGTCACTCAACCGAGACTGTTCTCCTCTATGTAGACATTGTCTGCTTCTCACCACATATGCCTATATTAGGCTATAATGTTGAACAGGTAAAGCTCACAGAAGGAGGCTTTGGGCAGCTGAGAGGAAATGGAGGAAATAAAATCAGAATGACCTAGCATTATGTCACTCCAACCTTGCTATCTTCTCTTCCTCTCTTCCTGCTGCAAAAGCCACTTTCTATCACTTAAAAAATGGCAAGCTTCTTCATCAAACCCCAGGAAACTGTTTTCCAACTTCTCCTCACTCCCCAGTCCACCACCCTCTTCCTCCCTCTTGGCAGATAAATGTCAACCACTTTCAAAAGAAGGTTGATGACATCCGCACCTAATTTACTCAGCCTAGAGGGTCCACTGGTTGCTCACATAACATACCAGTCAGTATATTAACTGCTTTTTCCCTGCTCTCTCCAGATGATATTGATGATGATCTTGCAGCTATTGATGTCAGGTCACCAGACAATATACACATTTGATCGTATCAATTGAGCATTGGCTGTGTCCAACCTCATTTCAAAAGTCAGTTGCCCCATATCAAAAAAAAAAAAAACACTTGACCCCTCTCATGTCAAAAACAACAGACCGGTATCCCTTCCATCCTTCTTTTCCAAGACATTTCAGTATGCCGTCTGATAAACAGTCCGGGTTTTCTCTCTCAGTAAACTCTCAACCCAAACCAGTCAGGCTTCAAGACATGCCGCTCGACCAAGTCTGTTCTCCTCTACGTAACAGAAGCTCTTCAAAATGCTCAAGCGAACTCTTTCTCCTCTGTTCTTATCCACAAAAATATATCCGCTGCCTTCAAAACTAAACTATCAGATCTTATTCATCAACCTCTCTGATCTGGGCATCTCCAGCCCTGCACACTCTTGAATTGCATCCTACATGCCAGGTCGCTCCTTCCAGGTGACATGGAGTGGATCTGTGTCTGCCCTGCAGCTACTTACTCCTGGTGTTCCCCAAGGCTCGGCTCTAGGTCCTCTCTATACACAAAGACTCTTTCATATCTTGGCATACCATTGCTCTGCGGGCGACTCTCAACTCATCTTCTCTGAATGTCTGGCTGGCATCTCCTCACACAGGATGGGACAAAGTTACCAATAGATGTAACACTTGTAATCTCACGTCTTGATTACTGCAACGTACTATTGCTAGGGCTCCCGGCATGTGCCGCCAAACCCATGCAACTTATCCAGAATGCTGCAGCCCACATAGGTGTTCAACGGTACCAAAGTTTCCCATGTCACCCTGCCCCTCCACTCACTCCACTGGATTCCTGATGCTTGCAGGAAAAGCAGCAAGGGGAACTTCCCCTCCCTACCTTCAGGTAATGTTCAAAAATCACATCCCAACCCAGGCTCTTTATTCTGACACTTCTGGGTTTTTGGCTGTCTCACTCCTGTGGGAAGGCTGCTAAACATTTACATTTATTTTATTTCTATCAGAGAGTATTTGTTACAAATGATTAGACAATAAACCCTTGTTGCAATAAAAGATAGTTTTTTTTGCATCAATGATTGTAGAAGGCAATTGATCACACTTGATTATGGGATAGAAATTATGGAAATGATTTCTGTCAGTTGTGATGGGTAATGTAAAGTTAGAGTTTGGCCAGATGTGAAAACAGGGAAGTAAACAGTAACAGATGACCCTCAGCACTTCAAAAAGTCATTTTAAAACGTGTTTAACATTTTTTGGTCTTGGACTATGATTGACAATGATTAAACTGAAAGAAATGTACTATCTTATGTTTTGATGACACAACAAATGTACTTTCACCAAAAACGTAGTGGGTCACTGATCTTGCGGGGTCTGCGGTCCAGACCCTGAACTGTTGAGCAGCTGCAATCCTATATCAAACAAGAATGGGACAACATTCCACTTTCAAAACTACAGCAATTGGTCTCCTCAGCTCTCAAACGCAGTGCGTTGTTATAAGGAGAGGTGATGCAAAGCAGTGGTAAACATACACATCATTGCATTCTGTTTTTATTTGCATTTAACGCAGCGTCCCAACTTTTTTTCAAAACGAGGTTTTAATATCTGCAGGAAATGTTACCAAGGACTCAGAGTTAATCAGTAACTTAATAGGGGGAAATAAAGAAAAAAACAACATACCTAACTTGACAGCGGTTCCAACATAAGAAGAACAAAAACCTACAGTCTGTAGCAAAACAGACTTCTGCAAATATCACTATTCAATTTAGTATTACGTGAAAACAAAACTAAACAACTGGATCACTTCTGTGTGGGCCTTTACATTTCTTGCCAACATAAATGTTCCTTATAGACATATGCCCCTGATTTTATTTAATGACGTTATGGAACATGCATTTAATATTACTACGCAGAAAGCAAGATGCAACATTTCCATCTATACTAAAAGGAATACATTTCAGTAGCCTTTTGGTAGGAACTTCATTTTTTTAATATCCTCTGGATCCCTCCATTTCTACAAACGGACAAGTGCATAACTAGACCCGCCGCATATCATGCACGCATCTTTATATTAATATACACACAAAGTTTGGACACAATTACCCAATCACCTGAATAGGTACGTGTCTCCAAAGTTTTGACTGGTACTGTATACGTATTTTATTTACTTACAACAATCAACTGATGAATATAATGCCAGTATTAAAAAGTCCCATGAAGTGTCATGAATCATGACGTTATTAAATCTTAAATAAAATCTGGTATAATAGTACCTCTATAGGAATGCATTATAAACTGACAATAGAAAGGTATGGTGATGGTCACACCACATAGGATACCCACTTACAGTATATTCGGATGAGATTCTGCCCTCTGCTCTGCTGTCATCTGCCAAAGACATCTGACCTACGAAAATCGACAAGTGCTCCATCGTTGGGGTTATCCAAGTCAACTTAACTTTTAAAATGGAAGTCAGCACACTTCAGTACAACCATTCGAAACAAACGCACGTACGAATGGCATTTATTTTCTCCCAAAATATGTCTTAGCCGAAGCCACAACCCTTTTCCGCGTTGAGGGTTTATTGGCGACAAAACAAAAGTGTTGGACTTACTCTTTTTTGGTAGCAAGCTATCAATCAGACACGGTTCCAGACTGCGTTAAATAAGGATATTTATTTCTCTCCATATTATTAGCCTATGTGCCGTAACTACAGTATAGTGTTACTATGCAGCTTTCCGCAATTGTACAGCCTTCAGGTCATTTAATCAAGTGAATGGACTATCATAACTGGCATACAATTAACCACGCTGGTGTCAAGAGTTAGCAAAGCCATCTTTTCTGCAATACACTACTGTACCTCCACCTGCCTCACATAACCCGCAAAAAGAATAACCCGCAAAGAGTTAAAAGATTTAGGCTACAACACCAAAAATGACAGACGAACGTTAGCTATATACCTTTCAGCATGGTGGGTGGGGGGGCATTCTTGAGAGAATCATGGGACCCGTGTCAACCTTTAGTGTGTGGTTTGAATTCTTATGCAAGCAACGTATTTTTTTCCATACAAATATTTCCCAAAATAAAACCAATGTTACCATAAAACAGTTGATTTTGAGTTTCGGGATTTTCAAAATGCTTCATATTTATGCAACCACTACATTATTATTATTGGTGTGCAACCCATGAATCGAAGCACCGCTTTTATCGCGCCACTTCCAAATGAACTCACCCCGGCTCCACCCACTGGACAGGAGTGATTACTGCAATAACAATTACCTGGCTTTTGCATAATGTTCAGACTATTAAGGGAAATACCGTGTTTAATAGTTCCCTCCCTCGCTCTACAGCGAAGTCCCCACTTAAGATAATACTTCCCCATAAAAATACTGTGCGTTTTCATAGGATGCAGAGGATGGGATGCAATAGTCAACTTGGAATCCCAGCAGCGCTTCTCCACACCGACTTCGTCTTATCATAGGACTTGCTGCTAAACCGCACACAACAGATACCTAGTTCCTAGCTCCTTCCAACATTAAGATGGCGCAGGCACTATCAGAGGAGGAGTTCCATCGAATGCAGGTAGGTTGGCAGCTTTTCATTTTGAAATCTAGTCCTTTCAAGTTTGCAGCGATTTTTTTAGCATTTCCTGAAAATTGGATTGGCCATCAAGCTGTCGAGCTACAGAACGGAAAAAGCTTAACGAACCCAGCGAGCTAGCTAGCTAACTTCCCCTAACTAGGCCAAAAGCATCATTCAACCCAGGGTCAGGGATGTGGCTGTAGCGAACTAGTATTATGTAGCTGATGTCAACAAGTCATTAACCTTCCAAAAACATTTCACGTGATTAGTTGGTTTTGTTATTTTGTATTCTAGCTATGCATTCAGTGACCCAAATAGTTGGTCTCATGTTTTACCTGCTGGTTAAATGTTGTGCTAGTTTGCTACAGTAGCTAGCTAGCTACTACTGCTATAACAACGTTGGCCAAGATAGCTACGTTTTTGAAACAACTTGGGGACTCCCAGGCATTTTATAATTTTTTTGTACATTTACTAGTTAACCCGATTCACATTTTGAGTGGGTTTATTATTTTTTGCAAGTAAATTGTTTTTTGTTAATGGTGTTGATGCAACGTTGTTGATTTCAAACGGCAGTTTTCACTTAGGTATCTCACTAAGTTCTGTCGGAATTAATGTATTTGTTAGCATATTAGTTTACTGAAAACTAAAGACAGCTAGTTAGCTAGCTGTCATTACTTGGTAATAACCAAATTAGCTAAGACCAGAAGTGATGATGGGTCACGAGTTTGGTGAGCAAACATTTGCGTAGCTGGCTTGCTGCCTTTAGAGCACGGGTATTAAACTATAAGGGCTGGAGCCTGCAATATTTCTATCTTCTTCTATCTCATCATTAATTGCACCTAGTGTCTGAGGTCCCTTACTAGGGGATTGTAATGAATAAATGGAGTGGAACTGACCTGAAGGGCGGGAGTTGAAAATCCTTGCGTTAATCAGTGACTGCTGGATAACAGCATGTGTTTTATCTTTCTAAACCAAACATTGTTTGTCGAACTACCAATCTAGCATAAAGGTTAGGTTATTGAGGATAAACCTAAATTATATTTGAGATGGTTTTCTGGTTCCCATTGGAAAGTAAGTACTATCAATTTCAATTATTGAACTATTGTAAGTGAAGTGGATCATCATCTGGTAACAGAATTACATAATTATTCCCAGATCTGTGCTATACTGAAATACCTAATTATAGATAGGTTATGTATTCACTGCAATGTATCCTGAATAGACTCGCCAGGATAGACCTGGAAAAAGAGAAATATAATACAATTTGTTTTTCTGTCCCCCTTCCACAAGCTCCAAATAATTCCGTATTTCTAACCAGAAAAAGACTTTGCCTATTCCCTAATTTGATGTGCTCCTATGAACTTTATATGTTGGTGCTCACGGGTCCTTTCAGTTGATACCCCTAGTTAACATACAAAGGATGTCCTATTACAGTTCAGTGTGCAATTGTGATTACATCTTGTATGTTAAACACACTAAAAGCAGCTCACATAAGAAGAAATTAAGCAGTGCATAATGAGATGTTACATTTTACAGTGGACTTTTACTAGTCATCCACTCATTCTATAATAACCGTCTTTTGTTCTCTGTGTTCAGGCTCAGCTTTTGGAGCTGCGAACACAGAACTACCAACTCTCTGATGACTTGCGGAAGAACACAGCTGGTAAGGGTAATATTAAAGATGCTGTCGGTGATTTCAGGCCACTGGTTGTAAACGTGTCTCTTCAACACCAAAATTGGTCCCTGAAATGTGTGTACTTTGTTATATGTTTGCATATTTATGGACCGTGTCATCAAAACCACTTGCTTTCAAACTTGAAATTTCCTAGCTAACTGAGGTATGGTAGTGATTATACTTCTAGATTATGCATAAATGTAGAACAATTTACCCATTCAGACCAAAGTGAGGGGTGAAGAGATATTTAGTTAATCACAAAAGGCCCAGATTGATCTGATTTCCTGAATGGGGGGCAAGGATGTGCACTATGTATGCTACAGTGTCGTACATCATGGCTGAATGGGTTGTTGCTGCGAGTAGGGCAGTCCGTGTACTCGTAGCAGTTTGGGAGCCCTATCTAAAAGTTTCCTTTGTTAAAGTTTGCCACCAGTAAAAACGCAGCCTCCCTGTATGTGGTTTCAAGTTTGTTGAGTAGCCAGTGAAGCTTGTTGTGGGTAATGTTGATGTCGGCTTGGGGCAGGATATATACAGCCATGGTAATAATCCCTGTAAAAAGGACCAGTTATTCCATGTTGGGGGAGCAGAAGTTGTCAAATTCTCTTATGCTATTAGCATCTCATCACAAATCATTGGTCGTCAAACAGATACCACCACCCCTCCTCTTTTCAGCGTGAGCTTTTGGCCAATTGGGGAGACGAACAGTAGGTCCCGCTGGCTGGATGTAATTGGTTTTGATGCTGGGGTTAGCCTAGTAAAAAAAAAACAAGAAACCAGGCAAGCCTAGTTCAGCCGGCCCGAAATAGAAAGTGTTGATCATGGCTGCCCTCTCAAGATTCTAACCTAGGTCGCCCACATGAAAGGCTGTGTCTTTAACCACAACACCACAGAGCTGACCATTTGCCGGGTGTCAGTATAGCATATTGACATTATATAATGTTGTCATGCATTAACATCACGTCAAGTTTGAATATTTCGTTAGACACCATTAACCATTGTGTTAAACTGAGTAACGTTTCTTATGAAGTTTACCTCCACCACAAATAGCATCTATTAACTGTATGGCTTTTGCCACTGGCCGCTTTAACAGCTTATCTGCCGTTTGTGAATGACATTGATACAATAACTATTGTATCAATATAGGTGACGATGACGGACTTTTACGTCAAGTGAAAAGACGAGAGAATCGTGTAGCCAGCGAAGTGTTTGACTATCCTGAAGTAATGCTGAGACAATTCAAAAATCCACCAGACATAGTCTCAATATAACAGTAAACTAGTGATGGCCGTTCTTCTAGCAGCAGGATGTTATGCTAGCAGCGCTAACTCAGATTTTCTTTTTCAAAATAAAAGCCATCATTGAATTATATAAGGCGATATAGTTAACAATCTAGTCTGTCATTTTATGTTTAATGTCTGTTCCAATGTTGTTCTTGTCTGTTCTTTTTTTACATACTAGATTAACTATATGGCCTTCTAAATGTCAATGATGGCTTTTATTGTGAATGAAAATCTGAGTGCTGCCAGCATAATATCCTACTGCTAAAATAACGCTAATGAAGCCTCGTTTGGCCATCACTACAGTAAACAGTTTCATTTTAGGCATCCCGTAGCTACAGAAGGTTGTAGCCAGCGAAGTTTTTGTCTATTCTGAACAAATCCTCTTATCACTGGCCGTTTTAACAGCTAATTAGCCATTCGTGAATGACATTGAGTATCTATCAATATAGGTGATGATATATTTATAACTGACTTTTTTATCAAGTGAAAAGACGAGAGAATCGTGTAGGCAGCGAAGTGTTTGTCTTTCCTGAAAAAGTCCTTATATCCACCAGAACTGTTTCATTTTAGGCTTCCTATTACGTAGCTACATAAAGTTAGCCAGCAAAGTTTTTCTGTTCTGTACCTCAGGCATCATGTGTGTTGACTGCTACAGGAGTCGAACGCGGGACCTGTTGTTTCGTAGCCCGCGTCTCTAACCACTATGCTATTTAACAAGGGGTAGTCAGTCAGTCAGTCAGTCAGTCAGTCAGTCAGGGACGGACGGACGGACTCAGTAAGAGACATTCACTCTTCTAGGCCGGCTCTGCTTACGCGGTCCGGCAAAAAGAGGACATTATGGTGTTTGTTTTTTCTCTGGAAGGAGATCCACACTCTGCATAGGTCTACCTTGTTCTCCATGGATTACCTGATGGTAAGTAGTGTGCTTGATACTGGAGGCCGTGCAACTCCACGTCTGTCTCACCAGAACCCCAACCGTCTCCCTTGGCGTTGTTGTCTCTGATTCTTGTCCTCTGGAAGGGTTACACGTTGTTCTGCCTTTTCTGGGAGTTCAAGAGAGTCAACTGAACAGTATGCAACTTTGAAAAAAAGTTCTCCATGAAACACGTGGCTTGACAGCTACTGCCCTGTGCAAGGAGAATTTTAAAAATGAAGTGGCAAAAGAGGTGGAGCGATAAAGCAGAGTGAGCGAGGAAGCCGAGATCATATGCAACAAGGCTTATAATTTTGCCTAAGACAAAATTCAAAGCCATTTACGAAGTTCAAATCAGGCTCCCTCTCAATCCAGCATGTTACAGACACTATGCATTCTGTTTATTAGCAATATAAAATATATACCGCAGATCAATTTGCCTGTTCCCCTAAACGATGACAGACATCTTTCTCAACAAACACACGGATCACATGGCTGGAAAAACCTGTCAATTAACTATTACTCATGTGCATTTGGTGAACAATTTGTTCTTTTTAGCAGTGCTCCTCATTGGCCACCTTGAAATCTAGCATGCCAGCGCAGAAGGCGATTACTAAAATGTATGATTGCAATAGCTAAATCAATCTAATGTTCTCTACTCTTTTAGGTCTAACCCTGACTGCATTCTTAACAAAAACAGGAAAATGTTAGTCTTGTGCCCTGACAATCAATTAGTTGTCAGTTTTTTAGGTTTGACTGGCATGCATTCCTTTTCGGATGTTTTGGTTACTGAAGATGATAGCGGCTTACACAAGGGCCGTTATAGAAAAGTAACTGATAGAAGCACCTTTCTTCATTTTACTAGTTATTATACATCCCCCTTCAGGCAAGAGGATAAAAGTTTGAGCTAGAATAACCTGTAACTCCAAATATGATGTATGTTTTCTTAAGTTTCAGTGTAATTTTTTACATGTGGCTAAGACTAAACATGAAATTAAGACAAGAATTTGTGCACACGAAACCACAATGAAAATCACCCGCTACCAGGTATTTTAATAGTTACAGTCATGAACTTGGTACATTACGTTATTTTGGTGTTGAATTGGTGAATGTGGCCCATAGAGGTGGAAATAGATGTACATTTACATTTGTGTGTGTGTGCCGATCAGCCATAACATTATGACCACTGACAGGTGAAGTGAATAACACTGATAATCTCGTTGTCATGGCACCTGTCAGTGGGTGGGATATATTAGGCAGCAAGTGAACATTATGTCCTCAAAGGTGATGTGTTAGAAGCAGGAAAAATGGGCAAGTGTAAGAATCTGAGCGACTTTGACAAGGGCCAAATTGTGATGGCTAGACGACTGGGTCAGAGCATCTCCAAAACAGCCCTTGTGCGGTGTTCCCGGTCTGCAGTGGTGAGTACCTATCAAAAGTGGTCCAAGGAAGGAAAAGCGGTGATCCGGCGACAGGGTCGTGGGTGGCCAAGGATCAATGATGCACGTGGGGAGCGAAGGCTGGCCCGTGTGGTCCGATCCAACAGACGAGCTACTGTAGCTCAAATTGCTGAAAAAGTTAATGCTGGTACTGATAGAAAGGTGTCAGCACACACAATGCATCGCAGTTTGTTGCATATGGGGCTGCGTAGCCACAGACCAGTCAGGGTGCCCATGCTGACCCCTGTGACCACTGTCAAAAGCGCCTACAATGGGCACGTGAGCATCAGAACTGGACCACGGAGCAATGGATGAAGGTGGCCTGGTCTGATGAATCATGTTTTCTTTTACATCACGTGGTGGCAGGGTGTGTGTGCTAACCTGGAGAACACATGGCACCAGGATGCACTATGGGAAGGAGGCAAGCCGGCGGGGGCAGTGTGATGCTTTGGGCAATGTTCTGCTGGGAAACCTTGGGTCCTGCCATTCATGTGGATGTTACTTTGACATGTAACACCTACAGTGAGGGGAAAAAATTATTTGATCCCCTGCCGATTTTGTATGTTTGCCCACTGGCTAAGAAATGATCAGTCTATAATTTTAATGGTAGGTTCATTTGAACAGTGAGAGACAGAATAACAACAAAATAAACACATGTCAAAAATGTTATAAATTGATTTGCATTTTAATGAATGAAATAAGTATTCGACCCCTCTGCAAAAAATGACTTAGGACTTGGTGGCAAAACCCTTGTTGGCAATCACGGAGGTCAGACGTTTCTTGTAGTTGGCCACCAGGTTTGCACACATCTCAGGAGGGATTTTGTCCCACTCCTCTTTGCAGATCTTCTCCAAGTCATTAAGGTTTCGAGGCTGACGTTTGGCAACTCGAACCTTCAGCTCCCTCCACAGATTTTCAATGGGATTAAGGTCTGGAGACTGGCTAGGCCACTCCAGGACCTTAATGTGCTTCTTCTTGAGCCACTCCTTTGTTGCCTTGGCTGTGTGTTTTGGGTCATTGTAATGCTGGAAGACCCATCCACGACCCATTTTCAATGCCCTGGCTGATGGAAGGAGGTTCTCACCCAAGATTTGACAGTACATGGCCCCGTCCATCGTCTCTTTGATGTGGTGAAGTTGTCCTGTCCCCTTAGCCGAAAAACACTCCCAAAGCATAATGTTTCCACCTCCATGTTTGACGGTGGGGATGGTGTTCTTGGGGTCATAGGCAGCATTCCTCCTCCTCCAAACACGGCGAGGTGAGTTGATGCCAAAGAGATCGATTTTGGTCACATCTGACCACAACACTTTCACCCAGTTCTCATCTGAATCATTCAGAAGTTCATTGGCAAACTTCAGACGGGCCTGTACATGTGCTTTCTTCAGCAGGGGGACCTTGCGGGTCCTTCACGGCGTAGGCTGTTACCAATTGTTCTCTTGGTGACTATGGTCCCAGCTGCCTTGAGATCATTGACAAGATCCTCCCGTGTAGTTCTGGGCTGATTCCTCACTGTTCTCATGATCATTGCAACTCCACGAGGTGAGATCTTGCATGGAGCCCCAGACCGAGGGAGATTGACAGTTCTTTTGTGTTTCTTCCATTTGCAAATAATCACACCAACTGTTGTCACCTTCTCACCAAGCTGCTTGGCGATGGTCCTGTAGCCCATTCCAGGCTTGTGTAGGTCTACAATCTTGTCCCTGACATCCTTGGACAGCTCTTTGGTCTTGGCCATGGTGGAGTGTTTGGAATCTGATTGATTGATTGCTTCTGTGGACAGGTGTCTTTTATACAGGTAACAAGCTGAGATTAGGAGCACTCCCTTTAAGAGTGTGCTCCTAATCTCAGCTCGTTACCTGTATAAAAGACACCTGGGAGCCAGAAATCTTTCTGATTGAGAGGGGATCAAATACTTATTTCACTCATTAAAATGCAAATCAA
>JACXGI010000360.1:0-28302 GCA_016801175.1 Esox masquinongy
GGCATCAGCCTGGCCGAGGGGGCTCGCTGGGGCGGGGGGGGCATCAGCCTGGCCAAGGGGGCTCTGTGGTGGAGATGCAACAGGAGCATCCTTGGGAGTTGAGAGTGCCACCTCGGTTTGGGACTCCAGGACCACCATCGTCGCTGAAACGGGGACATCTGAAGCTGCCACCTCTGGCTCTTCGGCAGCTGTCACAGTTGAAAGTGCTGCTGCTGCTCCTGTAAAGGGCAGGACAGACTGGGTGGGTTTGGGGACTCGTTTGATTGCCCGGGGGGTTGTGGTGCCCACCGGCTTGCCGCTGGGGGACGCAGGCGGGGTCTTGCCAAGGGGCTGTCGTGTGGCTGGGGGCCGGGTGGTTTTACGTGTGGGCAGGGGTTTGGGTTCCTGAGGTTTCAGGCGGGCTGACTTGGTGTCGGCTGCTGCCTTGGTGGGTGCGGGCCGCTTGAAGGCAGGCTCTGGTCTGGAGGCCGCAAACGGTTTGGGAGGATCCAGTTTCCATGTTTTGGTTGCAGCGGTTGGTGCAGGCTTCCTAGCTGTGACAGTAGTTGGTGGTCTACTGACATCTGAAAGCAAAACAAGGAATTAATACATGCTTTCAAATTACTCTTTATTTTCCAAAAATAGAAAAGGTCAAAATGCTGACAGTACATTTTAATATTGATTTGAAGCTAAACAATTGCTTAACATGAAAACCAATCCAAAATAGAGCGGTACCTATTAATACCAATACTAATAACTTATATTGAATGTCACTGGATTCAAATAAACGGTACCTCTCAACCCTTTTACAGTACTTGCCCGACCCAGTAATATAATATTGACAAAAAAATGCAGCAAGGTAAAAGGTTGAGTGGGTGGAACTGTTCATCAATATCAGGGTTTCTTCTGCCATTTAAACTCTTAGAAGTACCGCCTAAATGTTTTTTCAGCCCGCTTAATAAGAAAAGTGACAAATTGCATTAAAGCTCGGCTTATGTTACAAATCAAAACTTTACTACATCATTACTACAGGCCAATGGGCTCTCAAAAACATCCTTCCCACAAACACTGCAACCATTTGGCTAATACGCTACAGCTACAATAATTGAAAGTTGGCTGTACTGCTAACATGGCTAACGTTAAAGACTGGGAAGTCTGTGCCCCCTGTCCCAGTAGTTTCGTGGGTTGCCAATTTGTCTCTAAAACTCACTCTGACTTATTTTTGTGCCGTTTCTCCAAAAATGGCTTGAATGCTAGTCAAAATAGTTTTAGGCAGAAACCATGTTTTTTGTTTTTTTAAGCTGAGACAAGGCTACGGCATATCTGGACACATTTCTTGTTAAAACGCAGGGAAAAATGTTGAACACTAGCCAGGTTCCAAATGATTACATACAGTCCCCAATCTAGCTCTCAATCACAACAGTAAAGGCTTGAATAACAATCCGATGAGTTTTCTAGACAGAGGAACTAACTGGTTAGATGTGACAGTTGAATTCAGACCTGGTTATTTTCTCTCTCAGAGTAGCCTTTTGGATAGGAATTGAGTTTTGCAGTGAATCACTTGATCAATCCATTCCATATTGTACACTTTAAATTACATGCATCAAAACTTAAGCGGTTTTGATCAACCCATTTCAATAATATATTGACCTCTGCTTGAAATGAGCTCATCCATCTGTTAATCGACAAGTCACTCTGGATAGCAGTGTCTGCTAAGACTTAAATATTATAGGGCCTGAATATTAAAAAAAAGGCAGATAACTTTGTGGCAACAATTACATAGGATAGCTACATCTATTGTGTGAACAATGTCATTTAGCTCCTTGTGTGTAGTATTTCAAGAAATTGTCTAACATTATCAACATAGGGAGGGGCCTCTAAAATGTGTGAATTATGTGGGGGCAGGGGCCAACATCACCTATTGCCACTCCACTGGCCACACCCTCCACCCTAAGACCCTCTGTGATCCAGAAAAAAACTGAATAGGGAGAAGCAACATCACCACAGACCTGCAGTTGCCCGAACCGCTCCCTTGAAGGGGGTAAAACTGAGCACTATGGCAAGGTACCTCTGCTTCAAATTTCAATTTTCTAATTTCAACTAGTAAGGCCAAGAAATTGATAGGTTTACAAAAATATATTTCGCAACCAACTACTAAAATTAAATCCAGAATTGTTTCACTTTAAGCTTAAAACATCTGAGGGGTATTCCAGAAAAATGTCTGAACAAATTCAGCATTCCCTGAACATATGCGGCTTCTCTTAACCAAATACATTTTTGGTTCCATGATGGCTGGTTCTCATTTAAATCATTAGGTGAAGCACAGATTGGTAACAACACTTAAAAAGTCCTTATGGCAATAACAGGTAACATGGACATCCTGGAGTCAAAAGACATAGTATGATATTTGAGTAGTTTGGAAAAAGCAATTATTGTTAGCACCTTCAACAATAATGCAGATTGTTTTCCCTAAAAAATAATTTGACAATCTTATATTTTGTTTTTATCAACAGCCAGGATCACTTTCCTCCCACGGGGTTATAACTATAGAATGGGTTGTCATGAAAAGCCTATTATGAATTGAATAAAAAAAAAAAACATTCCTATTTTGGCTTCTGCAATGGGCCTACCATTGCAGCTGAGAGTTAATGTAGACTACTACAATTTAGGCAATGGGCTTGGCAATTAATATCACTAGCATTGCAATAAAAGGGCTCTATAAATTACAAACATTATTAATAATCACGCAAACATGCGTAGACTCCTTTGGTAGTTAAATCATGCCATGCTACTAACAGATTTACTCCGTCAGTTACTTTCTGCCAGGCTTCTAATCAGGCTTTTGCTGCAGCAGTGAGAAATCACAGGCAATATACAAAGTTGGTATAGTAAAAGAAACTGTTGGATTACATTATAACATGACATGTATGGCTTGAGCAAAGAAAAAAAATCTAGAGGATCTATTCGAGGTCCAATAATTTGTCATGGACGGCACACAAGGCAGATTCCAATGTCACTTGGAAATGTTTATAATGGGCCAGGCCATAGTGACGGAATAGAATGACTGATGGATTAGCTCCACTTAATTTTAACTTTTGTTCAAGCTACAATTCATGCTCTTTACGGTGCCAAAAATTCAGTTTGCTCAAGTTGATAGAACTTGCTAGGTTACTTAGTTAGCAATCCAGCTTTCTGGAATACTCCGGGTTTCACCATAAAAATATTGGTTCTCTTTTCGTAGTTAACAATAAAAAACAATGTGTGAGTGTACTTTTCTTTGCAGGGCCTGTGGGTTTGGTTGCTTGCACTGCTGTGGTGTTGCCAGTGGAGGGCGCTGTGGTGCCAACCCTGGAAGCTGCAGGTCCTGAGGAGGTAGCGGTGGCCGGCTTCGATGTGCCCAGTGACAGACCCGAGTGGGCATTGGCGGGCCTGGGGAAGAACAAAACGTTTTTAATTCATCGCGTACGTTACTGAGAACATACTTTTCGTATTTTCTTGAACATACTTTGAGGGCAGATTGTTCCCATTTGGTGGGTGTGGCTCAAAGCATTGAGTGACATCATTCAAAGGGCTGCATCCATTCTCACAGCATTCCAGTCCTTGTTCTTTTAACCGGTCGTTCTGTACATCAGTGTCAGTTAAAGTGAATGTTGCAGTATGGTTTTACGTACTGAACACTGCCCTGTCCTGCACTGCATAAAAACAAGGCCACAGAAACCCATTAACATGGCCCATTCACTGTCTGACTGCATCGCTTAGTCATTCTCTAATCCCAGCAGAGTGGGGGAGGAGAGAATGCTGGAACAAGTGATGGAAAAATGGAAGAACACTTGTGGGGGAGGGTGGAATTTCCTACGGATGAGAGTAGTATTCCAAGGAGAGAGGGGGGAATGGAGACTAATCGATGGACTGTTATGCTCCAGGTCAGCTCCTCTATCTAAAAAGGTCAGGGAAGACAAAAGCCGCTAATCCATTCAACTGTGCAGAAGTCACTTAAAAGGACAGAGCTAACCTTCAAGACTCCCTGCCCACATCCCCCTTCCCTCTTCCTCTCTTGGTTTTCTTGTGGTCCCTCTACTTCCTGGAGTGAGGGCGATTGGGGACAGCAAGCCCAGATCTACCATTTCGAAACAGCTTGTTCATTTGAACAGGTGCCTGACAGCTGTGGAGAGGCCTCTCACCAAAGGATCCAGTCATGACCTTTACCAGAGCTATGCTTGGATACATTTGTGACACTGCTGTGAGCAATCTACACGCATGAGGTATTTGCAGTGTCCATGCTGAAACCCTATAGTCGGACATTCCAGCCTTTTGGGAGAGTTCCTTTTGAATATTGCCTTGGATATACAACAATAAATGCTAGATATCGTGTGTTCTAAGCCAGTAAAGAATAAATTGATGTCATTTTTTAATAGATTGTAGCTGGGAGCCTGCAGAGTCCAGTACATCAAGATTACTGTAATGGCGGTTTGCGATGGAACGTGAAAATGACGCGTACTTACACAATTGTTTTGCAAGCCACTCGGATGGGCTTCAAGCTTCCTCTTGCCCAGAATTGACCTATGTAGGAACCCTACAGTAACCAAACTACAAAATGTATTTAAGTTATTAGTCCAAGGTTATACTGCACAAGGCCACATGCTGCATTTTCTGCCCACAGATGAAGTAATGGAACAAAAGGACATTTATTTAACTTTACGCTTTCACTTTTATTTGTTAGATTCCAAAACCAACTCATTTGAAGCTTTGAAAACCAAACGGCTGCTGTATGGCATTGGAATTCAATTGTCAATTACTCCAATCTCTGTCATGCTGTTGCGCTGTTCTTTTGATTGGTTCGCCATGGTATGGACGTAGACGACAGCATGCATTAATTCACAGTGAAGTGCGCCGGCCCTGCGCAATCCCGGCCACACAAACGCCTCCCCCAAATGGAGTCGGCCCGACAATGGCCATTTGTTAGCCAGATCAAACAAAGGCCGCGGGGACGAGACCTCTAGGTTTTTCTGTTATTGTACAGTAATGGGGTGCTTCGATGGGACAGAGAGACTAACGTTGTGCGCTAAAGTCCAGCAAATCAACAGACAAATGGCAAGCTGGATCTTCTGATGACAGATGAACTGATGAGGAAATAAAGGGGTGAGTAGCTGTAGAGAAGCCATTAAAAAGTGGTTGAGGGAATAAAAACGAAAGACGAGGTCTGCTTGAAAGTTGAAAAGGTATAAAGACAGAAGGAACAGATAACAAGCAGCACGTGTAGGCGGATTGCTCGCATAGGTACCACAAAGCGGTGACATGGGGAAAGGAACGAGAGGGATTGCTTCTAGTAGGAAGGAGGGAGAGTGAGGGGTGAAGGGAGGTCAGGCATTGGTGAGTAGGGCGATAACCTCACGTAAGCCCCCCCAGTTTTCAGAGTGAAGCGCTTGATTCCATGCGGGGGCGGGGGGGGCAACATTTAGAAATTGTGTATGAGGCCAAGCTTATGGGTAACAAACTAATAAAGAAAAACAAAAATAGGTACAGATTTGTTTCTTGGAAAGGGCCATTTTGCTCACCTAGCAGAGCAAGATTTTCTTCAACTTGTTTGGTATCTATTTAAACAGGCATTTCATTTCATTTCAGCACTTTTTAAGAACCGATCAAAAGCATTTTTTCAGCAGCATGTGGTTAACAGTTTTAGGAAAATTTTATTACAACAACACTGAAATACTGTGAGGACAAAACATTCTGTATCAGCTCGAGCATTGTATCAAATACTGAGGATCTTAGTCGTTTCCAGCCCTAGTTCTAAGTCACTTGGTTTCCTAAGCGGTGCAACAGATCACAGCCTGTCTAAGGAAACCACAACCAACCATGAGTATTTAAGATCTCGCCAACCTACACGTCACAATGAAAGAGGATTTATTTCATGGCTGTGGAATTACTAGCAATGCCTGACAAGCATTTATCATTGTTTTTTTTAGAAAGGGAGGTATTAACAACCTACAATCATTTCAAGAAACTAAATATGACCACAATTGTTCCGTTGTCCTACATGGATAAGACAATAGGCCTTATTCCATCGGTGGGTGTTGCCAGGAAGGGTTCATTTGAATCGCTCATCTCCTCTTTCACTGTCAGACACAGCCGGGAAGCACGACTCCCATGGCACTACACATTGACAGATGAAAAATGCAGTTTTAATCAAGCAGAGCAAGGAAAATAAAGAATGAGAGCAGCTGGAGGTGCACTTTATCCACAATGGAGAGCAACCATCTTCCCTGTCAGTGTTTCTCCTCTCCCTGTTCTCCGGGGCCTCCTACCAGCTTACAGAACCATGTTTCTGCCTGTGCTCTCCTTCTTGAGACTGTGGCCTGTGTTGGCCAACTGGGAATGCAAGATCCTACCTCCGCAGAGAACAAGACCAAACATTGCTTTGTCTGGATTTAGAATGAAGTTCTTTTGCCACAGGAAAACCGAGCAACTGATCTAGACCACTCAAGTGAAGTGCTCCAGTTGCGGAAACCCCTAGCAACTGAGCTGGAGACATAACATTGACCAAAGCCTTGGGAACCATGCTATTGTGATGTTGGATGTGTTTACGACATGTGCTTTAGTATGTCCAGACAATGCCGAGCCTGGGGCTTGAAGTGTTTCGATTCGCCGCCCGAGGGGAAATTCACAGAGTTCAGGACAGGAACATTGAGTGATTGCATATGCTGGGGCGAGATCCCGGTTGCTCTGTGCTCTCAACAACAATGCGCTTTGCCACATTTGTCAGGGCGTGTCCGCTCTGAATTCGCACATCGTCATCTTAGAGCTCTAATGCTGCAGCGTTAACCCTTACGTTTAACTCTCGACAACATGTCATCCAGCCTCATACAACACCCTGGCTTCCTCCCACATTCTCAGGAGTCTCCAGGCCAACCAAAATGGCAGATGACCTCAAGGGGGGGAGAGTGCAGAGGGAGGGGTTGCAGGGTGTGCTGGCTAAATGCCTGGTACCGTAAAGGCATAGACGGCTGATGGATGGAAATGGGTCGGTCGAATAAAGACGGGACCGCTCAGATGGCGTGAGGACACCGGTTCCAGATATATGAGAGAAAAAGACACAGGTCCCTCTGTCTCCATGGTATCCATCTCCTGCACACAGAAATAATCAAGCCAGCCGACTGTCAGACTGGCTCGTGATTGGTTGCTGGGCAATTCATTGAGCCTGGGTGTGTTAAGTATTCAACCAAAACAAAAAACATTAAAAAGGAAACCTATTAGACTGCGGAAGTGGCATGCAAGCCCAAAGTAAACAGCTGTTACACCTAAAGGTACCAACACGTCTGCTGACCTTGTCGACAACAGGGTAACGCCTAGCCATTTCACTATTCAATCCCCTTGCGTTTGGCCAGTAGCCAATCACCTGTTCCGAGGCTTCCATTCAATCTCGCTTGGCCTTGTCGTGACCCCTGTTCTTGACACGCAAAATGATTTCCATCAAGTCCAATTTATTTACCCCTTTAGGGCAATGAGCGTTCATTATTTACTAAGGGAAACCCATTTCCCAACCAAGGTGTAACTATGGCAACACACTCTAGGCCATTGTTTCGTCTCGTTTTATTTTCTAGCGGGCCATCTGGCAGTTTATTGCAGGTGGTGAAATGGAACTGTAATATTATGTTATGCCTGTTACCTAGTCCCCGAACTCAGGGAGGCAGGAACCGGGCCCAGCATGGAGACACAGCCTGGCGGCCACTGCTCCTGGCATCAGACAAGCAGCACGCACGCATGCGCTCCTGCTTGGTGTCATTACACAAATCCAACAAGATCACACACACCGTTCGTCTGCCACAATCCTGACCACTGAGGGGAAAAGCCTTTGAGAGCAAGACGACGGTAAACCAATCATCCCCTACGAGTGACACCCAAATGTTCGGCAAACACTGGATCTCTACGACAAGACCCACTTCAGAGTTACGGAAAAAATCCAGTGGCAGTGAAGTGGATTTTCAATCGGACGTAATGGAACATTAGGCAGGAAGCGGACGAGACGTTCAATCAAATTATGGCTGAGAGCTTGACAGTGGGCTACTGTACGTCCTGAGCGGGACGCCATAGTAGGAGTCTCTCAGTCTGACTGGGAAACAGGTCCCATTAGACATTTTTACATTGAAAAGACGCTCTTATCCAGAGTGACTTACAGCGTGTGCGTACATTCTCAAACTTCATGTGGGAATCGAACCGCCAACCCTGGCATTGTAACACCCTCTACCAACTTGACCTGGTGAAAATAATATGGCGGATGTGTCTACGGGCGTTGTTCACCCGCCCAGTTCCTCCATCGCTGCGATTTTAACAATATAAACAGCTGCAACCGTCAAGACACAGCCGTGGTGTGTCCGGCATTGGTGCTCCAGGCCCATAGAAACCCAGTCAATAACCCCTGCCCTGGGAATTGGGGAGGGGGTCTTAACTGGGGCTGGAGTGCCCTGTCTGGCCGACAAAGACCCATGTGATTCAGACCAGTGTCATCCAGGAAGACTGCTGCGGCGAGACAGACGAGCTCTCTGTCTTTATTTCTGACAGTCATCCAGGCTGCAGGAGACGAGTAGTGACCTAAACTAGACAACCAACAACCATACACAAGGGCTACTTTGAGTCTCTTTTAGCTCCAAGAACAACAAGCCAGCCTCTGATTTGGTGAGTCGGGCATTTGGCGCAAAACATCTCCTAGGACTGTGATTGCACTTGGTGTTGTGTCTGAAGGGAGAGGTTATTTTAATACTGTGAAGAGGGCTAAGGTTTTTACCCCCTTTTGAGGTAATTCAAACTCACATCTGTGTTGACTGCGTCACATTTCACCAGACCGTGTATCACTTTGCATGCCTGGCGGTGGTGCGATCGCGGGATAGGCTGCCTTACCTGGTTGTCTTGGGAACAGCCGTCCTATCAGGTTTGGCTGCAGCAGTGGTTGCAGGTCTTGGAGCTAGGGGAGGGTAACAGAAAATGAGACTGCATGTAAGTATGGATTCAGAAAGGTGGGGGGGGGGTTAAGTGGAGCGATAGTTCAAGACTTCCACTGTTTCTCGAGCGAAGCACAGGCACTCGTCTGAACTCAATATGCAACACTACTAATTTCATGTCTGGCTAATATGAGATTTACAAAAATACACTCCTGACTTGAACAGCTTTGTGATTTCAGCCCAGTGATTCAGGAGTTAGTCGGACAGGCCTCTCAGAAGAACATGCATAATTTCGACGGTTGGCCCATGCAAATCCCATTCAACCAAT
Organism: Esox masquinongy; assembly: GCA_016801175.1. Classification (NCBI taxonomy): domain Eukaryota; kingdom Metazoa; phylum Chordata; class Actinopteri; order Esociformes; family Esocidae; genus Esox; species Esox masquinongy. Next base: position 9,241 of record JACXGI010000360.1, read on the forward strand.
AGCCTAATGACCAAGCAGTCGTTTAAACGGAGTCAGCCGTAGTGATCCTCACCTGTAGTTTTTGGTCGGGCCCCGGCCCCGTTGCTGGGGCCTGCTGGGGGAGGTCTCTTGGTTGGAACCCCCGTCACAGCAGTCCTGGTTGAGTTGGTGGTGTTGTTAAGCTTGGCTGCACTGGCAGGCTTCCTGTCAGCCACCTTAGTCTGGGTCCTGACGGTGGAAGCCACTCCAACTGGCCTCTTGGCCGCTGCCGTGGATGCCGTGGCTCCGGCGGCTTTCTTTTTGTCCAGCGCTGCTTTCTTGGCCAAGTCGCTGGCTAAGGGCTTTACTCCGTTGGCCGCGCGGCTCGGGGCAGTGCCCGGGCGCGAGGTGCCGGGCCCTGATGCCGGACCCGTCGTGTTCTTGGTGATGGCTGTGCCCGGCCGCGGTTTAGCCACGCCCGTGGTCTTCGCCCTGGGGTCATCGGTTGCCTTGCCGCCGGACCCGTTGACCTGCTTGGAAGCTGCTGGGGGCGCTGTGGGGTTTTGGGGCGGCGCCCCGGAAGGGTCTGCATGCGGGGGGGCCTCGTCTGGGGCCGTCGCCTGGGCCAAGGGCTCGGCTCCTAATTCTTCGGAGGGCTCGGCGGTCGCCATGGCAACCCCATCCGATTTCATCCCCTTGCGGTCCTGGGCGACGGTCTCTCTCTTGCTGGATCCAGCGGCCCACACACTCGCTGAGCCCCGGAGTGGAACAGACTTCCTGGCTCCAACTTTAACGATCTGGATGGGGGGAAAAAGAAAAGCCATGGGTCATTGTGACATCGCAATGTTTTACTTTTGTAAAAACTTCAAATATCCTCAACGCCGCATTGTACGTATTTGATGAAGTAGCATAAACATTCAAGGGAAAACCTCCCTCCAGAAGAATTTAAAATGCGTATAAACAGGAACAGTAGGGTTTGTGATGGCTTGTTTCTGAAGTGCACAAACTTTGCTTTGACGCCAATAAACATGGAGATCACAGGGACCCATGACCAAAACTGTTGTGTTGACACAGTACTATAAAGTGACGATAACTTGCATAACAAAACCAAAATGGCCTCTAGGATCTGAAAAGCAAATGTGCTGAAGATGAACACACACAGACCCAGAATGTTCCTTTATGTAAGTCAGTGTGGGAGACCCAGTGCATGCGAGTGTTGTGGCTGACATTGCTGAAGGACCAGCAAGCCTCTTCAATCATCTGAAGTGACAGCCTAATGATGAAGAGACAGGACGTCTGGAGAACCAGGTCACGTAGCCCAATTGGTAGTGATTCGGTTGCGCGGCGCTGCGAGGCCAGATGCAAAGCCACGGGGACAGCCAGCGATTACTGACACTAGACATGCTGGCACAGGGAGGACTTAACTGACAACACAGAAAACTGTGACACCAACACTAACCCAGCACCAACAGTTGGTTCTCCAACTGTAAACAGTTTGATCGAAACTTCCATTAAAACCACTTTCCATACGGGGGCTATTGAGCAGAGCAGATATGGAGGCCTTGATGAGGCAGAGTAGAAACTCGACTCCACCTGGGCTCTGTTCAGTTACTTATTAACCCAGAGTCGCTGACAGATATTGATAGCTAAACATGTTGCCCACTGATTTCTATGCAAGCCTTAGTTTGTTGCATTCGGTCATTACAACAGTTTTCCATAATGAGCACAACACAAACCCTGACTTGGCGTAAAAAGCAAACATACGAACCAATGTGTGCTGACCCGATGGAAGTAGTCAGACTGGTACTGGAGAGAATAGACAACAGCACTGATACCGACACCAATTTCCCCCAACTAAACACACCAACCACCCTCTTAAATCTTTCTTTCTTCCACCAAAACAACGTTCTGACTCATCTTTCACCCAGAGAGGACAAAAAATGCTGGCACACAGACCGACCGGCAGGGGCGGACCTTCTGTACTTATCACACTCTAGCCTAACCCTAACCCATGCAGCTAGGACGCCTGCAAAGGTAACAGATCGGGTGCGTGAGCGTGCCCAAACGAGCATTTACCTAGTTGACTTCCTGGCCCGGAGAGCAGATGCAAATACAGAGTGGCTTTGAGCAGATGCCTGTGAAGAAAGCTTGCCATGGTATTCCTGGGCTGTAGATATCTTTAGATATGATCAAGTTGAGGGGTGCAGAGGTGACAATTTTATGGCTTAATCATCTTTGTAGGTACTGCCCGAGTATGAAACCGATAGTTTCATCAACAAATTGGTACGCTGAGCACTCCAACACTTTCGGCTAAATCATTAAATATTCATTGAATTTAGGGAAAATTTACCGTATCGGGACACTACAACTGTTTTGGAATCTCTTTCCAAAAACAGCAGGATAAAAGAGGGGTGTTTTTTCCATTGGCAGATCTCTGGCCTGCTCTCTGGTAAGCTAATGCCAGGGGCTTACCAAAGTGCAGCCAGATTCACATTCCCTACTGCCAACCCGAACGACTGCTGGGAAAGGGGCACGCAATGGCATCGTGCCAACCACAACCAGCCACTGGGGACGGCATGGTACCGGCACTGCTAGTAAGACCCTACATCTATATCATTAGGCATATTAGGGCTTCGTTCAGCTGCAACTTGGAAGAGTTACACCTACGCTTCTATGCAGCGTTAGTTGAGGATTACCAAATCACAATAATTAAAACTGTAAAACGGTCTTAAGGTTATTTTTTTTTAGTAAATCAGTAAAACCTGCCTATGGCACAAATTTGAGGAATTTCTGCTGTGCTTCATCCCTGCTGGTGAGACCTAATACAGAGTCACAATTGGGATGACCGAAAAAGGGAACGCCCAAAAGCACTGGTAGAATAGATTGCCTGGCCGACGCACGTGAAAAGCTTCATGCGTTTCGACCGAACACAAAAGGGCCATTGTTCCTCCAACCCTCTCCCGATTTGCATAACACATCCCAGTTCAAAAAGGACCGACACCATATTCGGGGCGCAGCATGCCTCTGTTCCAGCTAGCGCTGCGGCTAATATCACAATTAGTTTGATACCCCTGGCAACAATCACAGTGTGTTGGAAGTATGAAAATCCATGAGCTGGTTAGAAGCGGCTCTCCAGCTGCAGTCTGATTCAGTGGGAGTGTCAACGCGGCCCTGACTGATGGGAGGGGCCGTTTAGACTGGAGAAACTCTGCACACCCTTCTGTCTGTACAGTGGGCGTGTTTGCGCTGCATCACCTCTTACAACCGCCCCTCTCTCCTTTGATTCTCCTCCCTTCTAAATATTTAATTAGATATATTATCCCCCGGGCAGTTTAATAACAGATGTTTGCTGTTATCGAACGTAGCAGACATAAACGTCTGGTCTCGGTGGGGGTGGGGGTTGGGGCTGGAGATTCTGTGTCCCTGAAAACTGGATGTTTCCGCCACCCCCAGACGCTGCAGAGGACAGCAGTAATCATACAGAGCGGTCCGCGCATCTCGCCAGACATTAGTGGCGCCCGGCAAAAATGGGTCACTTTTAATACCCCCTTCAGTACTAACAGTGGAGGATTTGGCTGTGCTGGAGAGTGGGTCGGAACTGCAGGGAGTTGGGAGTGATGTCAGATTAGTGTCATGACACAGTTTAAACCAGGCATAGGAAATGGCGTACAGGCTCAAAACAGGGAGTGTGCGCGTGTGTGTGTTATGATGATATCAGCTTTTCCAAGGCCATGGTGGTGTGTGAAAGAAAGTGAGAGAAAGTTCAGGGGCTGGTCTGACATCCTACATTCTTCTGATTCCAGGGCGTACTTGCGTCATCTTGAACTTGAATCCAGCGGTCAACAGACCCCGCCCCCCTCTAGACCACACCTCCAGGGAACAGCCTTCAACCTTGCTTGACCACCCCCCCCACATCTGACAGACACGCCAATTGAGCGTTAAACACAGTGCGGGTTAGCTAGACAACAACAGGCCTGGAAAGTAGACTGCGGTGTAAGCGAGGCTGTTCAGACTTGTGGGCGTTCAACAAACAGGCCCCCGCGGCCTTTGGCTGTTCATTAATAGGCTGTCTGGGTGAGGATGTGCAGAGGACTCAGAGGCCCTGGCCTTAAGAATCCCAGACTGCCTTGACACTGCACGGTCTGTGTGTATGGAGGTCACAGGGGTATGCTGATAGAAAGGGAGCTGAGAGAGAGAGGAGGAACAAAGGAGGAACATCATTGTAAAGGGGAGGGGTTATGCACGGGAAGGAAGGGGTTTTCCGACATTCTGGAGCTTCATCTTGGACCAGTGCCCCTATAGACAGGATGTCACAGGGACAATTCACCAGCCAAATTCAACAACTGTTCACTGCGTGCTACAACCATCCAGGTTGACTGAAGTACACGTAATTAGGAAACTAATAGCAGTTCAGACAGTACCTTGCAGTTTCAGTCCATTTTATGACATAAGTTTAGTTTAGCAGACGCACTTATCCAAGTGCAATTGGGGTTTAGTACCTTGCTCAAGGGACATATTAGGTACCTTCGTGGCTCCAGGTTTCAAACCAGCAATCAAAAAGTAACCTATAGCCCAAAAAATGAATACAAACCAGCACCCAGGCCTGTCATTTACCAACAAACTGAACGGCATTGCAGAACTCAGCCTCCTAAATACTTTCTAACCATAGAGGGGGAAATAGTTGAGCAGGGTAAGCCAGAACAACTGGCCCATCCAGACTGCTGCATAGCATCCAAAAAGAGAGAGCCAATATTTATTGCGAGTGGGGGAAGCTAAATGAACTGTTAGGAGAGGGGACCACTTGAGGATATGGTGTGTGTCTTGCTCCATCTGCCCATACAAGGCAGTATTGCTGTGCTCTGCTTCTGTATCACCACACAGTGTTTAATATCGACAGAGATGTCCGGCTGGCTGGCTGGCTGGCGCGCGCGCGCACACACGCGCACACACACGCACGCACACGCACGCACACACACGCACACACACGCACACACACACACCTTGAGATTAAGCTAGTATCCTTCAAAGGCTTGACGGCGGGTCATGGGTTGTGTATGACTGGTAAAACACGCGGGGGGTGGGGGGTGTTTACACCACAACATCTTTCCTACCACTGCGGCATTCTTCGGTGCACTGGGGCGGGGGGGGCAGGAAATTAGCAAGCCTCCACACTGAACACAAAAACAGCTAGCTCCTCTCAGAATTCCTCCTTTTGGGACACAGTGAGGGAGAAGGGAGTGGCGGTAGCATTCTTTCTCACAGACCCTGCTGACAATAAAATAAACAGGCCATGGTGGACCACCCACCCCCCACCTGTGAAGCAATGAACCGCTTTGCACGGTCCTGTGGGTCACGCGGGGGGGGGGGGGGTCCCGCAGAAGTACGCAGACCACTCGCTGACCTTGGCCAGGAGTCACAGGCACTATGGACTGGAATTACTCCGAGGAAATAGGAGCTCTCTCTGACCCGGAGAAGCCATCGCAACACGGTAACTAAAGTGCCTGTCCCTTGTCCGCTGAATAGTACGCTCTGGTTTCATGCAGACCAGTATGTAGGGCATGGCGCTTTGAACACCATGGCGCTTCTGAACAAGCCATCAATGTTGATGGCTTGGGAGTACAATTCAATTCACTAACTTGGAAGCCCCTACAGAGCCAGCATCCAACTCCCTACACCAGGGGTATTCAAATCTTACCCTACGAGGGCCGAAAACTGCTGATTTTCTGTTCTGCCTCATCATTAATTGGACCCACCTGGTGTCTTAAGCCTAAATCAGTCCCTGATTAGAGGGTTGCAATGAAAAAAATGGAGTGGAACTGGTTTCGAGGGCCAGATTTGAATACCCCTGCCCTACACTGTCCCACCCCTCACTGCCGGTCCCCTGCGCTGCAGTTGGTTGGGAGACTTCTGGAAGCCCCGCCCTTTGGGGAACTGGTGCAAGACAGCTTGTTAATAGAAGACAAAGACTTATGCTAATCCCGTATGATCTGCCTGTACAGTCTCCCTTCCTGGACAACTGGTTAAAGGGGCACACCAAAGACTAAAAGGCAAACCCTTATTTCAAAGAGAAGGGGCACTGGACATAAAGCTTCTGGAAACCAGGGTAAAGTACAGACATGAAAGCTTGGACAACGGCTAACTGGTTCATATCAGAGGTGTATCTCCGGTCTCGGAGGACCACGCTGACAGCATTCTTAAGTTCTAATCCGACTCCAGGGGAATAAACCCCTAACGATGTCAAACAAGAGGAGATCATTGGTTGATTGCTTGGCCAGGGTATCTTTAGCCTGCATTGGAACGTGCTGCCAATCTCCAGGGCAAGAGCGGCCATTCGCTGAGTGTTAAAGATGTGCACTAAGCATAGGCTTAGCCATGCTAACCGATTCATTAGCCAGAAAGCGCATGTTAGGCATGCTGATAATGCTAATTAATTCCGTTGGAGGGGGGGGGCTGTTGAGCATGTGCTAAGTGACGTTAAAGCGCTCAATAATGGGATGAAGAGTAGCAGGTGCGAAGTGGTACCACAGGCTAAATGGAGAGTGGTCGCCAGAGAACGGATGGACTTAACAGGCTAGCCAGACCGGGGACAAGCCACACTGCTGGCGGTCAGTGCAATCTGCCAGAGCTGGCGCCTGTTCAAACAAGCTCCGGACCCAGTCCGATCTGGGGTCTCATCTGGACACAGTACGAATGGGGGCCAGGCGCTCCCGGCAAGGGTGGGAGACGGTAGAGGGGAGGTGTGGGTTGGTCGGTCGCCCTTGACTGGGTAATCTGAGGATTAAGAGGGAAGCGGACAGGTCCCATTGTCTGCCCCTGTACCCACAGAGCCTACTTTGGCCTGGGGCATGTGGGGGTCTTGGGGGGGGGATTAGCCCAGTCAGCGGGCAGGGGGACAGGGACAGCAGCTGGCTTGTCTTCACCCGAAACACCATAGAGAATGGGGGTTGCGAGGGATCGCTGAAAGACATGGGGACGGAGCCGTGACAAACCACACCAGGCTGCAGAGAAAGGGTTTGGCGTACTGCGCCGAATGGCATGACTGACAGCGTCGCAATGGCCGCTCCGCCCTGCCGATCGGGCGGTTAAGCCAATACCGGAGAGTAGCTGTGCTCCGAGCTGCTGCCGCCTCAGGGCCAGATATGTTACCAGGGCTTTGAGCAGCCAGGGTGAGCCCAAGCCAGATGGACACAGACTATTTCGCCTGACTGGCACTCCCTCAGGGTTGGACATTCTCTTTTACTGAGCACACAGCTGTGGGTTATTTGTGGGCTGAGAGCCAAGCCAGAGGATAACAGGATATGCGTAAGCAGCAACACAAACACACACACTGTGAAACCATGGCGTCAATGACCAAGGACCAAGTCGTACAACTCCAAAGCACACCACTCAACATAAACCAGACATGGCTTTGGCCGACTGGGAGGAACACAGCTTGAATAGATTTGGCTGAAGCCTCGTAGGGAAAATACAGAATAGGTCTGGATTAATAGTTGGGCTGGCATCTTGAGTTCAAACCAGAAACCACAGGAGATGACCAAACCAGATCCCTGAATGTGCTGAACAACCCGATCGGTAATAACAGCCCAGAGCCCATTGCTCACATCGAATTTCACACATTTCACAAGGCATGCAGCCACCGAGTGGCTAAAAGCATTGTGTGTCTCCATGGCTAATAACGGAGGGGAGAAGGCAGAACGCCAAGGCGCAGACCACCACGGCCAAGGCAGATTCAGTGTCCTGTAGCCAAACTCTGCCAGATTGAACACCATCTTGGTCCCAAATGGTTCCCTATTCCCTCATTCAATGCACTACTTCAGCACTTTGTCAGAAGTGCACTAGACAGGGGATAGTGCGCCAGTCGGAAACCATGCAGCGTTTTAGGTCACAGCAGATGTGTGCCGACTAGTCCAGCAAATGAAGAGATTTTACCGTTGATTATATGGCAGACGCCAGCTAGGCTCGGCCGGGGAGGGCCGACTTAACGCATCATCTGCTTTCTATGCAAGAAAATGGATTTGAACCCAGTGACCTTGACCTCCATTGCGTAATAATTGGAGCAGCTGTTGCAGTAATGCTTTCACATGGACCCCACCCCTCTGACGATAAATACTGCAAACGGGGGTGGGGGCTCGTGCAACCACGGAAGTAGCCATTTGCTACACGTCTCATGTTACAGCAACAGGCATTTTCAAAGAACAAATGTAGCATTTTAGGAGGATTTTATAGGAAGCCATTTAAGTCAGAGAGCATTCACGGACTGCCTCAGCTTTTTGGGACCCAACATTTCTTGGCTATTGTTTTTAAGAGAGTTGGTTGAAGGCTTCCAGTGGAATGGCTGAGGTGTCGCAGGCATGGCATAGGTGTCAAATAACCCACTGTGTTAGGGTCGTGTCCAATTCAAGCAAAGGGTCTGGTCACGCTCTTGGAAAACAACACACCACCGACCACCTGCGTTTGTGAGTCCTACCTAAAATAGACAACTGTAGCTGTCCAATAAGGTGCTGTGCTAACTAAACATGTCTGCGAGAGGAAAACTTTCACGTCCACTGAAGCGGAGCCATGACATTCCAAAAAGACAGCAATCATGTTACGCGATTCTGCTAAAGCAGGAATGTTAGTGCAACGAGATTCTTGTAAAATGATAATTGTTGATGCAAGACTAAGGTCCCCCCATCAGACTTGGCTCTATGCTACGATCAGGGTCAGGAATACTGAGCCTAAATACACACTAAACAGCAACCTCTCAGATGTCTGAAAACAGAACTGGCTCTCACTCTCTCAAATAAACTTTCAGAGCAATCAGTCCTAGTCTATTCAAACCCCTAGGGCATAGTTATACACGGAGATGTTATGGTTACACAGCGGCCCACTGAAGTTATATCACAATAAGATTAGACAAGATTGCAATATTTTGGCTCTACTCGGCTGTGCCCAAACTTGGGTATTTTCCTTTCACATCTTAATCTCTTTAATTTACACATATCAGCACCCAAGTTTGACAATAACATTGTGTAGTAAGGTCCTTTGCCGCTCCCAGTGCGACACGCATGGGGGATAGGGAGATGGCAGAGGATTGTGTGACGGGACAGGGGACGAGATGCTGTCTAAACAGAGTGAAGCGGTCACGGGTCCTGGGATGAAGTGAGAGTGATAAACTTCGTCACTTACAGTGGCAGCTGAGAGGCCATAGGGGAAGACGCGGCCCAACTCCAGGTGGGGGCAGAGGGTGTTAACGTCACACCCCTGCAGCATCACAGCCTCTCAGTCAATTTGACGCCGTGAGGAAAACAAAAACAAAAAAAAAAACACAGGCACCACAAATACAACAGAACCACACAAGAACACACAACAGATGTTTTTGAAAGCAATGCTGTCTGAGTGAGATTTTCCTGAATTACAAACATTGGAATGTTCACCAACTGGTTCTAGTGGTTAGATATCTGATCAAGAATAAATGCCCTGACAGAATTGTGCAGACAGAGCTAATTAGTGACATTGAGGTGGGGCTGGTGCAACAGTACTGGTTTGCATGTGGAAGGCCTATGGTCCTTAAACGTAACATACTCATACATATTATGTCATCAGGATTAGGAACCAAAAGCCATGAGTGTATTACGGATCTGTAGACATAGCAGCCTGATGCGTCTTGACAAAGTTCTCTACCCTCTCCGCATTCCTATGTTGTCAGTTGTAACATCAGGGTATGGGTGTAATTATGTAAACAGACGACGATTTGAATCTTATGAGCAGTAGAATTCAGCAGACATCTCCAGACCTGGGGGAGCACGAGCCTCTAGACTGACGCTCCCGTTAACACTTCAGACGTAGGTTACTCATAGCAAACCTGCCAATTATCCACACATTAGACCTGCAGCTGTATCTAAGGTGGTATTGATGTGCGTTTCAACAACGTAATTAACAAATAGATTGTCAACATCGATTGGAGAACCTCATGGGATTTAGGCCTACCATGCATTGTCAATGCTGCTATCGATTATGGGCTAGCGCACCACCTGCTCTCATTACATAACAGTTCCATAGAGGAACTTACTGGTTATACAGATTACGTTTAGCTGAGACCAGGACGCAATCATGAACCGCAAATTAACCCCGGGTTTGCAGTAGCCATTTCTGGCCCTCGAGTTTACACAAGTGTCTGTCCTGGCTATAGCCTAAACCGGGCGATAACGGGGGAAAGTTTGGTACCCAGGCAAGTCAATAAATTAAAATCGATTAAATGAACATGTAGACATGAGCACAATAATGCCCAGTCACCACATGCGCGTCGGCGAGGTTGTTTTTTGGAAGACAAACCACGAAAATAATGTTGAAACCCCCGCCCAACCACGCAATTGTGTAGGCATCGCATCAAAAGCGGTTTGAAAGCAGTCTTTCAACCACACGAGTAGTAACGTCTAATAAATAGGCAAGCCGACTTGTCACTTCCCGCGTCAGCAACAAACCCAATTAAACATGATTTAGTACAATATTATATATGACCGCTAACCCGACACAACATGAATACCTGCTTCAAATAAAAAATTTTAGCTAGAAATTGGGTAGGTCGCGTTACAACGTATCAACTCACCGTCAGAATGTCGACGCACGCTTCTCAGCGTTCGGACAAATCCTTGCACCGACAGACGACTTAATCCTCTTCTAGTCTACTTCCTTGCTGGCCGGAAAAACAATTCGCCCAGCCGTCAATTTGGGGGACAAACAGAAACCGCACAGCTCCCTACACTGCCAGACCTCTCCGCTTCACAATGAAGTATCGGCCTTAATTTGGATTTTTCAAACGTCGTGCGTCCCTCCTCTCCAGTCACGTTCTGTGGACGCCAAACGCTATCTCGAGATGAGGACTCGAAAGAGGGGAGTTACCACATAGTCGCGCGGGGGTGAAATTGAAAGAAAAGCATGCCCCAAAAAATTTATTATTCCAGCTAGGGACCAATCAAGACCATGAGCCGATGTTTATTTAAAATAAGAATGATGTCATATGCAAATCCAACTGCCCTACCTTTTTCTTTACTCTGCTAGAGGGCCTTGTCCCAAATGTCCACCTCTATAGCCTTCTGTTGAAGTTCCAAAATCCTGCTTCATGAATGGTTAATCTTAAAACTGCACAGTACACCTGTTCAAGACAAAACAGAAAACATTTATTGTACTTAATCGAAAAATATGAAAACATTTTAAATTTAGTTTAATATTTCAAATTTGAATGCCATGGACAGTTCTGACATGAATGGAGAAGAGTCCTATTTATTCAACTGAGAAAAGCATTCTTTACTGTTCTTGAAAAGGTCTCATCAGTTATGAACATAAGGTCAACATGTTTTAAGAGCTAAAGCATGTGTACAGTCTTAGCATCCTTGCTTCAGGGCACTGACTACACACAATGGGAGCATCAACTTTTTTCTGTTCCCCAGCTGCAGCTGGGAGGATATACAAAGACTATGAAATTGACAGAAAAAGAGTTGAAAGAGTCTGAATGGGCCAAGGAAATATGACTATCACATCGTAACACAGCAAGAGAACAATGAGATAGAAAGATGGGCAGTCTCAAAGAAGAGGCTTTGGGCGAAGAAAAGTCCCAAGTCACAGTGCCAGGAGACGGACAGCGAGAGATGTAGATTGACATTCAAACTGTGTGTGTACTCCCTAATGTGTGTGAAAGCCAGTGACTCAAAGCCTGTCTGTCTGACATCTCTGTGTCTGTCTCAGCTATTCACAGGGCTCTGGCAATTCTTATGTTTCCAGCTATGTTTCTTATCCTCTTGGGGCCAGGACTGGGAAACTGGGAGCCATTCACTGAAGCCATACAGTGTTTGTCTTCATCCATTATCCAAGACCCATGGACTATTGGGTCGTTAGTGCCATTAAATCCAGTAACTTCCTGGTCATGACCTCCCCCACCTAGATGACGTGTAAAACATTCTACAATCAGGGTGTGGCTCAGTACTGGTCTCCATGGAACACCTCTGGCAACGGAACTGGGATTGATTGTTAAACGAAAGGGGGCTTTCTCTCATCTACCGGTTTGTCCTGTGGATCCACACTTTCGGGTGTGATCTTGCTGTTGTCTCCCATCTGCAGAAAACTGACCCCCGGCCATACCTCGCGTTTGCAGCTCCAAGGACTGCTGCGCAAGCTGCCTGGGGCACAGGAGCAAACAATCAAGTCAGCCCACACAAACAGGAAGGCAGATATGAGGCCAGCCAGACAAGTTGTCACACACGGATACCTCTGCACAAACACACGGAAACGTCAAAGGTCAGTGTGAGGAGATTAGTCTAGGCTGCATGTCATGAAGACAATAATGAGAGGGATCTCAACTCTAAATATTATGGATGAGTTGTGCGTCACCTACTCCACACCAGCGGCCTCTCTGTCATTATTGCTCGGCAGTTTGGAAATTTGAAGCCCGGTGAGGCACAGACGCCCAGCCTCCTCTGACACGTTGGCACACAATATCAAACGCCATATCGAATACTACAGATATAACAATGCCAAAAACACACACACACAAACCCATTGAAAAACAAGATTGTGTATAGCCTATTAGCTCAAGTGTATTCTTTGCGTATTGACTGCGCTCTGTAACAAGCTTAGGCAGATCCGGAGGTCATAACAGGTTTCTCAATAAGAATAGGCCGTATGAATAAAGGCTGGATGAAATCTGATAGAAACCCATCTCCACCATGCGGTCAGTTACCCTGTGGACACACCCAGGCGACAGCTGAAGTACACGCACCAAAGCTGGGTTTCATTTAATCTCCCCATTGCAATACTTAGTTACAATAATATATCCTGAGCTTCGAATTCAGAAAAGTGAAAACATACCTGCGCTAAAAGGTGAGCCTTGTAGTTTTTCAATACTCAACACCAGTCTGAGTTATTCAGACCGTTGCAAAAAGAACAGGTGTGTAAATACTGCACTGCGGCTATGATTGAATTGAGCCCTAAGAGTGACTCAGTAAGACAAATAGGCATAAGCGAGCCATCCGGCTTAAGGATGGATAAGACAGCCAGTACGTTAGCCTAAAATGGATGATATTAGATTTAGAAGACTGGAAAAAATGACGTTCTACATCAGCTGCCAAAGGTTTCTTTGGAAAGGCACACAGCCTGAATGTGAGCATGACTTCTGATTGTTCTACCTTATGAGACGGCATTTTCAATATCCTGTCCATAACAAAATGTGCATATTAATGTCTGCGTGTACTCATATGTCACTGTAGAGGGCTGTGGCATTAATCATAATACACATGGTTGCCAATATTATTATACTTTGATTTTCTCAACATTCGTTCTATTTCTATGTAAAAACAGACAGATTAAATACAGACCGTAGATAAAGGTGGTCTGTCATTCTCCTACAGGAAGTCATTGGCTCTCCCGGGTTTGGAGACATAAAGGCACAATACTCCATCTTCTGGCCAAAACATGTAATTACACCCTAAAGTTAAATAATGCGTTACATCCTCAGTCATCTTCAGACAGCTGATACTCCCAAGTTTCAACATATGAGAGTTGAGCTTCAAGTCAATATTATCTAACTCCACCTATAACACAACCGAAAGTGTACTGGCTGTGTTGAGCGAAGTGAAAAATAAACCGATTCCACAACCCATTTCTAAAGTATACCCTTGCACATTTCCCACTATGGATGTAAAAATCTGGGAAATTCCAATAAGCCTTTAATCTAAGTCTTAACGTGTGTAAGTGCAGACGTCCGTAGATGGTTGGAGATTCAGGAAGCCCAAAGCATCATCAATCAATCAATCACATTTATTTATAAAGCCGTTTTTACATCAGCAGTTGTCACAAAGTGCTTTTACAAAACACCCGGCCTTAAACCCCAAGGAACAAACAACAGTAGTGTTGAATTTCAGTGGCTAGGAAAAACTCCCTAAGAAGGCCGAAATTTAGGAAGAAACCTAGAGAGGACCCAGGCTCAGAGGGGTGACCAGTCCTCTTCTGGCTGTGCCGGGTGAACATATTAAGAGCACAAATTGTAATAATTAATAAATGCATGTGGGCTGAGTCCAGAGTCTATTTAAACTTAGTCCAGGTCAGAAGCATGACCAGATGGACAAGGACAGGGACAACACGGGGAGGGGGAGGTGTCAGAAACAGTGGCAGCTGAAATCGTCAGGTATCATCTTGATCTACAACACAACCAGGAGGACTTTGGACAGGGACAGCAATGGGCCTTTCAAGCCTGGTACTCCTCAGGTGTGGGCCAGGACTTCATGTCCTCCTAAGTTTAAAACGGCAGGAGACAGGGAACATTTAGAAAATGCATTCCTTAGATCTACAAGGATTTATAGTAGAGAAGGAGAACTGACCCTACTCCTCCAGCACAATAATATAGCAGCGTAAGACCTTGGGGCTGAGACAGGGGGGTCCGGTGACACTGTGGCCCTATCCGGGGGAGGCCCCGGACAGGGCCCAACAGGCAGGAAATCAATCCACCCACATTGCCAAGCATCAACCAAAGGGACACCCAGCAACCGCAACCACCCTGAATGAGGGCTGAGTATTGCCAGCAGATTACAGCCCAATTGCACAAGTGTGCAACAGAGAGACAACAACAAGCCAGTGACTCCGCCCCTGAATGGCATTGGAGGGAGGGCATCCCAGTGGTGATGAGAGCCCATCTGGCAAGATAACAAGGGTGGACAGTATCAAGCCTTTTAGGTCACCTTTACGCCCCTGGGCCAGACTACACTTAATCATAGACCATGCTGTAGAGATGAGTCTTTAGTAGACACTTGAAAGTTTTCATTTCTAACCTTAATTGCCAAATCATTCCACAGCAGTGGAGCTCTATGAGAAGGCCCTGCCTCCGGCTGATTGTTTAGAAATTCTAGGTACAATTAAAAGGCCTGCATCTTGCGATCTAAGGTTACGTGTAGGTATGTATGGCTGGATCATTTCAGCGAGGTAAGTAGGACCAAGTCCATGTATTGATTTATAGGTTAACAATAAAACCTTAAGATCAGCCCTAACCCTAACAGGCAGCCAGTGTAAACAGGCTAGTACTGGAGTAATGTGTTCACATTTTTTTGTTCTAGTTAGGATTCTAGCAGCTGTGTGCAGCACTTTTTGAAGTTTATTTATTGATTTGTCAGGGTAACCGGAAAGAAGAGCATTGCAGTAATCTAATCTAGATGTAACAAAAGCATGGATAAGTTTTTCTGCATCAGTTTTTGATAGAAAGTTTCTGATTTTTACAATGTTTCGAAGATGAAAATAAGCAAATCTTGAGACATATTTTATATGTTCATCAATGGAGAGGTCAGGGTCAAGGGTAACAGAGAGGTTTCTTAGTTTCTTGGGATACAACCATGCAGCCGTCGAGGTTCAGTGAGATCTACCAACAAAGCTTTGTTTCTTGGGTCCTAAAACGAGCATTTCTGTTTTTCTTGAGTTTAAAAGTAAAGTCAAAGTCATTCTCCACAGAACAATCTCTCGCCCGAATAATTGACAAGTATTTTATTCCTGGTTGGTTACGCATCATACTGACTGTGGCACAGAGATCCAACATACTCAGACAATGTTCAAGTAAGGTCAACTAAACACGAACAAGGTTACATAACTGTGTATGTCTAGATTCGGACTTCAATGTCCTTGATAAGGCAATTCATTTTGCAGTAATCAAAGTACACATGGATAAAAAAGGAAAAAAAAACCCATTTAAAATGACTAAAGGGTAACATGAAAGCAACTGCTATTTACATATAAGTTAGGCAGCTCAAACAGTACATGAAGGTGTGTGACACCATAAACAACGGCAAGGCCAAAAACCAAGTGTGCGCTGCATAGGGAAGAACATTTAATTTCAATGTACCATATGATCATTGTCGTTAAACCAAAAGCTGTGTGTCACACCAACACCTAACAGGCAGGCTAAGGCCCAGTACCACATTGGCCCACATATAACCTCCAGCCTTTTAAGACCCAATAGGACTGAGGTTTGTGTAATACGGTCAAAGCACTGCTTTGGAGTGGAGCCCTTCCGAAATCCCTTCCCCTACACCTTGTGCAATTCTTTAGACTCTATCAACGCCAAAAGGTTTGTGTTCAGGGACCGAAATGGAAAAAGGCCAGTGACAATAAAATCAAAATAAAATGTTTGTTTCATTACTGAGCTATGGAGTACAAAGCTCAACGCATGACCACTTTCCAGACCCTAAGCCTGAAGGCCAAACACCCCCTTGTGCATTTTTCAGCTGATACAAAGACAAATCAAACACAATAAAACAAAATAATGGAGACTCTGCCACTGATTAGTTTCAAAATATATATAAATATGGAGACATAAAACAGCATCAGAACAGAAGAGAAATCCTCTGGGTCAACATAGCTGACATTCTTGCAGCAATCGCTTTCCTCTGGTCTTGTTTAGCCGTCCTGCCTGCCCGTTATACTCTAATCATTAACTCCCATTCAGCTAAAGGTTGTATTCCTTAGACTGGTTACATACAATTTGTGGTTCTCCATTTTCAGAGTGCTAGAGTGGAGTCTTTAAAATAAGAAAAGATAAACAATCTTGATTACCATTCATTTGGTTTCCTGTTTTATGGATGTTCCATTTAGGTCAGGCAAAAAGATTGTTCAACCTGGTTTGGGTAGGGGAGGGCGGGAGGGTCTTGTTAGTCTGATCCTGAGTGGAAACATTTGACTAAATTCAAAGAATTTTCATTCGTAGACCATAAAATAAATGTCTGACAACAAACGCATTTCAAGATGCATTCAAAACGTAAAACAATTAAAAGTTAGAAGGGCGAAACAAAAACGTTCTATAGAAATATAAAATCAAGATTAACATGAATAAAAATGAAGAATCAAAGTAATGGTCCAACGGTAATCTCACTCAGCAAAATAGATAAAATAAATAAAATGCACATTTAAAATTAGATAAGATTCAAAAGCACCGGTGTTGAAAAGCACAGGTAGAAAACATTTGAATTAAAATAATCCAAGACTACTTCACTACAAGCAAACTACCAAATTAACTCTGATCATTCTGCGCTGAGTGTGTAGCAACACAAAAAAATTTTTTTTTTCTAAAAAACAAAATCAATATCGTGTTTGACATGTAGTGTGCAAACTGACCCTCATAAATTAGCATTGTTGCTGACATATACCCTGTGTGCCATACAGCTAGACGAACAACTTCAACACCTTCTACTGTAGCTCTGCCTCAGACATGTCTACATGTCTTTTCTGTTGCCACCTGAAACTAGAGAAGCCATTGGATTTTTCTTCCGGGAGACCCGTGATGTGAGAGCAACTTTTTTTTTTGGGGTGGTTGCTCCATCTTAAACTCTGGAACACCATTTGCCAGGAAATCTGAGCAGAGTTGAAGGCCATTTTGGCAGATAAGGATGTGAAATGGGACAGCTATAGCAGCCTGTTAGTAAGTGCTTTCTTTGTGGGCACTGTTACACCAGAGACTGCTGGTCAAGTACAACATGTACTTGGTAAACAGCAAATGTATCACAAATAAGCCCAAACTGAGACAGTATATATATATTTTTTTTTAAATAACTAGGATTTCATACCTTGATTACATAGAGACACAATCACCAAATACCTTCATTTGTGGGAATACCTGGGAACTGATTTCCTAAGTAATTGTTTTTTGTTGTTGGTGATTTCAGAGATAAGTTTTTTTTTTCCTTTCCTTTAAAACAAATCCTGGCATTGTTATTTTTTTGTGACCGAAACCTTTTTTGGTCACAAAAAAAATACAATCAGTACAAATACAAAAAAACAATCAGTACAGAGCCAGTTCGGGCAATGGCACTGCCTGTTGCCACAGCCTGCTATAGACTTATATACATTTATAAATCTATAGGCTTGCCCATTTATTTTCTGTTGTGCAGCTTACTAAACACTAACACTAACTTAGCAATGAAAGTCTATAGCCAGATGTTGGACCAAAATACTGCTTTCCTTCTGCGTGTGGAATGCTGGGTTGAATCACGTTGCCACGCAACGTTAAACATTGATACAATATACATCGGCATTGTCAATGACTCCACTCCAAACACGGTTATCGTTCACTTAGGGTTTCAGCTCATTGTGTTCTCTCAGTACAAGATTCACCTGAAGCTCCTAATTCAAGTACAAGCTCAACTGTGTCCCAGATTCAATGGTGATTAGGATGGCAATCTGGATGCAGTGTGGGGCTAGGACCAGCAGAGAGCGCTGTACGTCCATACGCTGGAGCCACACGTCGAGTCAGTTCACCAGAAGGACATCGTCGTACGTTGTCGTTCTTAGGGAAGAAAAAAACAATTTAGAAAACATTAGTTTACATTGTGACATTGGGCTTGGGTTTTGACCCACTCACCTATCACAGCAGCAGAAGAAAGAGCAGGGCGAGGTCTCCAGTCCGCGGAACTTTCCGGAGCATGGTGTGTCCGTGCACTCCGCAATGAAGGCATGCAGGTCTGTGATGTGGTAGGGCTCCTGTGTTTGGTGCTGAAGGGAGACGAGAGGAGACGCGCATCCATGTTCAGGTTACTCACTCTGCTCATCTCAACTAGGCGTATCTCAACTAAGAGTTTAGTTGATATTATTAAAGTTATATGTCACCCAAATTACAAAACATTACATTGGTTTCATTACCCCGTATGCGGTCTATGGACAAAATATGAAAGGAATACATGCTTTGGTTTAGTTCCTTGACATTAATCTAAATGCTAGCATTTTAACATTTCTGTAACCCCATCAGCATCCAGAGACCTATATATAATCATTCTTCATGTGTCATATCCAAATCTTCCAAAAGTATTTGAAATGTATAGCGAAGCTCTAAAAAAGGCCCTTTGAGATTAATTCAAATCCCATTCAAGTAATAGTACCAACATAAGCATTCTTCTGCATAATGTTTAAATAATCTATAAGGTACTTGGCTGAGGCTTACAATCAATTTAAGACACTTTTGGACAATTTGGATATGATCTGTGAAACATGCTATATTAGATATCTAGACTTGGATAGGATCTGTGCCACGAATGTTAAGGCCAACATTTGGGAACAGTGCTGGCAAACTAAACCAAAGCATGAATTCAAACTTTCCCTGGT